>JANIPN010110509.1:0-18897 GCA_027478595.1 Erythroxylum anguifugum
TGTCCAGGGGCAGGTGCAGGTACAGGTACACATACGGATACGAGCGCTGCTACGCACGGGACAAACGCGCGCGCGTCTTCTCGCTGTGATTGTGCAGCCGCGGCTAGAACTGCTGCCCCTGATACCGACATTTCTACTGCTACCAGGGCTACTTCCCATACCGAGGCTGCCAATACAGCTGCTCCTGCTGTCACGAAGGATCGGAACACGAGGGCGGATTTCAGCTACAACCGCTCTCGGGATCCCGGTTGCTGCACGCGTTCCGGCCGCCGGCATCTGACGTACGTCGCTGCGCGGATACGGGTGATAGAAGGAGAGAAGGGGAAGGCGGGCACGCGTGTTTGCTGTCTGGGGGATCTGGTTCCGGTTCGAAGACATCGTCGGTTTCACCTTTGTCACGAGAGTTTGTTAGAGATCCCGGGGCTGCCGTTATTGTTGGGGAGGAAGCGTCTGAGCGTGCAGTTGCTCGTGCCGCAGCATTGTCTTCCGGAACGGGCTCGGGACACGAGTCGGGATTACTGAATCCAGAAGCGGGATTAATTGCTGTATCAGACCCTGCGGCTAGCGGGAAGCCTGCGGATTGTTTGAGCGGTGGATCTTTGTCTAGAGAAGCGCCTGCGTCTGGGAGTGCACTTCCTGGAGCGGTTGCGTTCACTGGTTCGGCGCAGCCTTTGGTTGATCCTGGTTTAGCGATACCGCTACCTCATAGCAACATCAACGACGGGAATCCAGAAGGCTACAGGAAGACGAATCCCGCCGCCACCTCCGCCACCAGGCAGGACCCTGATCCCGCGACCGTAGCCTTCCTATTCCCCAGTCCTCCGCCCGAAGTTCTCCCAGCCCATCCTTCCTTAACCAGCACCGCCACAACAACAACCACCGACACAACATCAACATCAACATCAAAAACAACCATGCCACCACCACAATCATCCTCCTCCCCCTTCTCCATCCCACCCTACCACATCTACCCGCCCCCCATCCCGGACGACACTCCCGCAACATCCACCTCCATCGAGCAATCCCGCACCGTATCCTCCATCCAGCCCTACCTCGACGGCACAGAGCTCTACCCGCGCCGCAATGCCGCGGGTATCCCGCCCCTCCTGCGCGACGCCCACGTCGACTTCTGCCGCGACCAGCTCGAGTCCACCATGGGCCCCGGCTGGGTCGGCATCGACCCCAGCAGGCCTTGGGTGCTGTACTGGAACCTGGTCGGGCTGTGGCTGTTGGGGGAGGGGAAGCAGGAGGGTGGGGATGGGGTCGGGGAAGGCGTGGCGAGGTATCGCAGCCGGGTTGTGAGCGGGCTTATGGCGGCGCAGAACGAGGGGGGCGGGTTTGGCGGCGGGCATGGCATGCAGAGCCATGTTGCGGGTAGCTATGCTGGGGTTTTGAGCCTGGCTGTTGTGGGCGGTGGGGCGCTGGATGCGGTTGATCGGAGGGGGATGTGAGTTCTTTCCCTATCTTTTAGTTTCCGGTGTCTGTTTCTATTTTTCTTTGGGCCAGAGTGTTGGACTTGTTCTCGGTTGTGGGTAGAGTGTGGAGGGAGAGGTGAACGGATCGAGACCACGAAATGTGGTGTAGTGTAAGAGGAGAGGAAATAGACGATGACAACCTGTGGAGTACAGATTTCTGAGCTTCTGGAGCAGAACTGGCCCTACTATTTCTCTATTCATGACTGGGACTTGGGACTGGGACTTGTTCTTAATGTGTAGCTGCTAATGGCGACTCTTATAGGTGGCATTGGCTTGGCCAACTGAAGCAGCCGGATGGAGGATTCGAGGTATCTGTTGGAGCGGAAAAGGACGTTCGGTGAGTGTTCCGTACTAGTGTCTCCCTTTACATTCTTTCTACTATCAGTGGCACCATTGCACTTCCCACAAATGTCTGGATGGAGTTAAAACGAAACACATCTATCCCCTATCCAAAGATTTCTGCTCCCTTAATTGTTTAGAGGGGGAACTCTCAGTCCGCCTTGATACTAAACGCTGCTAAATACGTCATTTCCATCTGAAGCTGACCATTACCTCTTATGTAGTGGTGCATACTGCTCTTTTACTATAATCGCACTCCTCAACCTCCCACTCGATCTACCACCTGATGCTCCCGCGCGGAGAGCAGGGCTCACTTCCTTTGCGGATAAGTTGCCTGGGTGGCTGTCAAGATGTAAGTATTATCCTACTCTTCCCAGAGTCCTCAGTTATCGGGAGGCTCCACCGGTCAAGTATCTGTGAACTTCCAGCTACGGCCTTCAGCGATGTCCTAAGAAGAAAATCAGCCCAGCTTCTATTACTATCCTTCTTCGTTTCTTCGTGGAAAGCTCAACATTACCTGAACATTGGCTAATCGTTTACAGGCCAAACTTACGAAGGTGGCATCTCTGGTGCTCCCGGAACAGAAGCCCACGGTGCTTATGCATTCTGTGCGCTTGCTTGTGCCTGCATTTTAGGGCCACCAGCAGAGATCCTGCCGAGGTAAGTCCTTTTGTTTTGGACTTTGCTCCTGTCATCCTGAGCTATCGAGAACACAATTAACGCGGCTCTATCACAGAATATTCAACCTTCCCCAACTTGTTGGCTGGCTTTCAGCCCGTCAATACGCCCCCGAGGGTGGATTCTCAGGCCGGACCAACAAACTTGTGGACGGGTGCTACAGCCACTGGGTTGGCGGGTGCTGGCCTCTGCTTGAGACTGCATTGCAAAAGAACACTGGATCCGATGCTAGCGGCAAGACGAGTAGTATTAATCCTGGACCAAGTCTCTACGACCGTGAAGGTTTGATACGGTACATACTCTGCGCTTGCCAGCAAGATACGGGGGGATTAAGGGATAAGCCAAGCAAGTAAGTCGCGATGTGCTGTGTTTTCTCTACGCCTTGTAGAATTTGAGATTTTCTAGTTGACTCTGTGGTCTATCTGAATGGATTCCAACGCACATACCCAGTCACGACCTCTTAGCTAACAGATTATAGACACCCAGATGGCTATCATACATGCTATGTGCTTGCGGGCTTGTCTCAAGCACAGCATAGTCTTGTGTACGATACGGGAGCATCCACATCTCCCTCTCCGTCTAGTACGAACCTTCCATCTGCCTTTCAATGGTCTGTTAATCCCCAACAAGGGATATGGGAAGATTTACAGGAGCTAGTGGACAAGGACAGTATAATTGAACCGATCCATCCCATATTCGTGATTCCCTTCGAGACAGTCGAGAAGACACGGGTATGGGCATCAGGGAGAGGGTTCATGAGATGAGTAGAGAAAGTGAAGCCTCCGATCCAGAGTGTATCCATTAACGGACAGTATTACGGCACACATGAACACAAACTCATAGATAGCGAACCTTTATCCTTAAACGGAAGAAGATATTTACGACAAGCGCAACGTTACACGAGCTCAGTAACAGACCATTAGCAGCCACCGTTCTAGGGCAGCAGCCCTAAGAAGATGAAGTCGAGATGGAACGTCTCCAGATCCCGTGACGAGTGTCCGGACTCACAACCCCTTAAAGAGCACAAGAGGGCTTGATATGAGAGAATTTCTGAAGCCGATTCTGGAAAGAGTGGTCCGTGAATGGTGAGTGGTTACCGAAAAGAGGCGCTATCCGTTAGGCAGGAGATGGAGGCAGCGTGATGGGATGAACGTGATCGTTTTGCCTAGCGCCCAACGGGCGAATTATATCAGGAGGCGGGGGTGTGAAAAGTGATAGATGGGTCATGGGAATGAAGAGTAGAAATCCAGGGCAAATGTTCTTTTGCATCTTAAATACTGATCATTCTATCTCTGCTTTAAGCTATGTTTCTCTGCTCGTGTCTCCAAAAATCTTTTTTCTTCAAGTGAGTGAGTGCTCGTTGACCACCAGACAAATTAAGAGCAAATAGAGTTTGCTGTCCTTACCGGCTTGGTTTGGCATGGCTTACCTTTTGCCTGATTGGGTTTGTCAAGAAACCCGCGTGTGGTCTCTCCCTCTATTGACTTGATCCATTTTCAAAATTTCAACTTCTACAATTCAGCATCGACGGCACGGCCGCTCCCGCCATGCCCTGTCTACTGCAAAGAAACTACCTTTTGTCCGAAGCTCATCTGGATTCTGGACTTCGCTCAATCGGAATCAATCCCACCTGTCAGAGATCTTCCATCGCTAACCGCTCCATACCTCAACAGTTAACTTTAGCTAGACCGATGACCGACCACCTAGTCGGGGAACGCTCACCCACCTAGCCTCGGCAGTTACAGTCACTCACACGCGCTGTCTGCAGGAACCTTCAGCATCGATTGCTAGAGCCCGCTAAAGCTACATTCCTACGCCGAGCGATTTTCGATGGGCCCGAGGTTTGCTTGACAGGAAAGTCTCTCTCCGGATAATACTGGGGTTCGGGCGCCGGCAGCTTGCATGCGTACGTCCATACCCCGTACATCCCAGCCAAGCCAAAAACAAAGAGACAAAAGGGCAATCAATGCACTGCAGGCATCCGAATCCGACGATTGCTTGCAAGAGCGATTCGAACTCGTGCTCGATGGTTGGCTGGGTACACCCAGACATTTCAACCGGGGGGGAGCAAGGTTGATAGACGGATAAGAAATGATTGATTGATACCAACCCAATACCTGCATCCCCGGCCTGTGCATCCGCTTTTGTTGGCCCTAGATCCCCGACCTGGCCTCTGGGGGAGGGGGAATGCGAGGAAGATCAATCGAACAAGAACAACGATCCGGGATGGGCTTTTTTGATCGATCATGATCGTGAACCCCCCCAGCTGCATTCTTGGGAACAGGGCCTTGTTTGCTTTCCCATCCATCAGATATACCAAGAGAAACGCCTGACATGGCCTACGACGAGAGTTGGTACGTCGAAAGAATCGGGAAAGAGCATGCAGTCCTAGATTCCCGACGTGGACTAGCACCTATTTGACAGGCCCATGTGATTTTCCCAACACACAGGAAAGAGATGCAAAAGGGAAGCATAGTGAGATAGATGGCGCCGCCCGTCATAAGAGTTTGCTTGAAACGCGACCAGGAGACAAGACAAGCGGGACGGACAGGTAGATTGGCTCAGCGTGCAGTACCCTCCGAGAAACAGGGCAAATGAAAGGAGCATAGGTCGATCCGTCCGAGGCCGCATTGGAGGCCGCCTGCAGAAGAAGACTCACTGATGAGCCATTATTTTCAGAAGCTTTTTTTTGTTTTGTTCCTTCAGCCGCGCGGGCTGGGCGTGACTTGACTAGATACACGCGCCGCCTCGACGACGATGTCGCGATCGGGATGAAAAATTCTGCACTCGAAAGGTAAACCGGCGTGTCGGTGGCAAAAGAAAGGGAAGGAGTCATGGTGAGAAAGTGTATGAGCTTGGTATTTGTGGGTTTCGTGTGGGTATGGCTTGTTTCCTAGAGGCAAAACGTGCAGACAGAAGCGCAATTCCTAGCCTTGGGCCCATTTTTGCCTCTATCGTGCCCTGCCCTGCTGGGGGGGAAAACAGCAACACACAACATCCACGCGCACACCACGCAGACTTCAAGTTCACCCGGCACGCTTACATCAATCTCGCAAGGTCAAATCTCATATTTTCTTTCCTGTTCACGTTCCGGGGTTGGATTCTGTGTGGTTCTGCATATTGGGGGGCACCCAGCCTCTGAGAGCCCGCGGATCATTGGAGGAGGCGATCGTCTCACTCCACCGCATCGAGGGGCGGACAACTCACCGTACATATCCCTATACCTGGCTCGTGTGATACTCCCGCCAATCCACCCCGACTACGTAGGAACGCCCCAACGCCCAGTTTATTTCACTTGCGGAAAACGGTATCGAGAAGGTGCTGAGGATGTTTCGAAGAATAGCCTATGGAAGTTCTTCAAGTCCGCGCTGGGCTTACCGACTGGCCCACAAACGGGCCGCGGCTGATAGGTAGGATTATAGGCCTAGACAAACCGTGATCTGTAAGTACGGGTTACCGAGTACTTACAGCTGTATCTGTTTGTTCCTCTGCATGTACGTTTTGAATCGCTGACTGTGTTCAACTGGGTGAAAGGCTGACGGTGATGCAAGTTCGACGTGCGCGCTGTGCAGTGTGAGACCCCCACAAGGATGGTTGACTTTTTAGCTACCGAGCGAGACGCTGAGCTTATGGTGATCCCTTGGAAATGAAGAAAATAATTTTCTTTGAATGATGAGCGATTGAAAACCCGTGGTTGCGTGCTGTAGAGCAGCGGCACGGTCAATAACCGTCAAATTGCGGCGAGATATTCAGCATATGACCGAGGATAAGACCATAGCCGCCGCGGCTGGCATTAACCACGGCTCTTTAACTGGCTCAAGTGGGTTTTTGTGCCGATGTATCCTTCATCTTGTCTTATGCCCCTATTGCTGTTGTTGCCGGTTTGAACATTACTATGTATAATCGGATCCCAGGCTCAGCTGTGCTCCACTGGAAGCCCCCGCGGCGCTCATGGCGCTTCCAGGGGGTGGTTTTCTCAAACCAGGCTCCTATTTCGTAGGCAATGGCCAGCCCTGCGGGATGGGCTTAGGCAAATGGCCAACGCATCTTCTCCGCTAACATCCTAACGGAACTCGCAACTCGACAACCACACATTCATACGAAAATATTTTTTAAACCTCCCGATACGTACCAGCCGGGTACTCGCTCCACCAGTGTGGGAGCCCGAAGCCAAAAAAAGGTGTGAAAAATCACCATGTACGCCAAGCTGGTCGCCACTTCACACCGGGTTCGAGTCTATCGATGGAGCGGTCGCGAGAAAATTTTGATTCGACTCCGTCAACCGGATCCGTTGAAGCTATTGCCATGGCGCATTGTTCGGAGGGAGACCTTGCATTAATTGCAGGATCTTCAACTGTTCGCTCCGCATAAGCTCCATGGTACGAGCGTAGCCTGGAATACCGATCGAAGAAGTCGAGAAGCCGGTACGTGCTAAAAGGGCAAAAGCGAGCGATGGTGAAAACGATGAGTGTCTGAAAAGGGAGACCGTGTACTAGATTGAGTTGTGAATTCGCCGTTGCGTGTGCGGTTTCAGCATCGAGGATCTTAATAATGCATCACTGCTGATCGACTTCCGACTCTTGCACGAGTCCCCAACAGCCCGAGCCCACGGTTCTCGATAGAGTATACCTCGAAACCACCGATTTGTGTTGGTCCTCAAACCCGCGGATTCTCGGCGCGTTCGATGCGAATTCCCTAGGCGCTTCCTGCGACTCCACTCGCAATCCTCCGAGCCCGCTACCACAGCCTTTCACGGGCTTGCCTGCCAGCTGCCAGCAAAGTCTCCCCGGTACCCCAAAACAACGCTTCGTTTCGCTCTACTCCGCGCTACGTCCCACTCGAAAACATGTTGCTCCCTATTCATAGCGTTTCTCCGTGGCTCTGGGACCTACTTTGACGCTGTCCCGTGTGTTTTTTTTTCCCTGAACTATTCGCGCGCGCCATCTTTGGTGCTCATAGCCCTTGTTCCCCCTCGTTATCTTGTCGCCGTTGACGCACATGCGGGGTGAACGCCCTACGTATGTCCCTCCGTGCATCTACTCTTTTGCAATTGGGCTATTGAATCGACTTGATGATCTTGATCACAGCCATGATTCCGAACCATTCATCTATCTCTGCTTCGAAAATCACTGACAACACACTCCCGAACAGAAAACCAAGCAGCAGCCAGGCCCGAGAAGCGGCGCTCGTTAGCTCGCTCTACTGTGCTCCCATTTGGCCTTCGCGCCTCTTCTTGCATATCGAGCCCGTCGGACGTTGCGTTGCCACAGATCGACAGCTATTGGTCCCTGGATCCAAGCAGGCCCGGCACAAGTCAGACTATTACTGAAATGAGACCCCATCGTAAGTGGCAGATTCGCAACCGCTGCCAGCGCATCGGGGCAACAACTGGACTCGTTGAGCCGCAAAAAGACTGCAACGACAGCTCAGTGATGAATTGATGGGCCTGGAAACCAATGATCCATGGGCATGGCATGGGCCCCTTTGCATGGGCTATTTCGCCTTCTCGTTTTTTTTAGGGGTTTCTTCTTCGAGTCTTGTCGCCGCTGCTTGTTGCTGCTGGTGCTGGGCCTGCTTCGTACTGGACATTCCACTACCACCTACCATTTTGCATTCGACTGCAGCTGGTAGTTCAATCTTCTAATCTGGAGGCAAATCTCTTTTTCCAAATCACCGATTTTTTTTTTTTGCTCTGGGTCGATGTACCTGCAAGGCTATAAAGGACTTGGACGAACAGCTGCCC
The DNA here is from genome assembly GCA_027478595.1 of Erythroxylum anguifugum. Lineage (NCBI taxonomy): Eukaryota > Viridiplantae > Streptophyta > Magnoliopsida > Malpighiales > Erythroxylaceae > Erythroxylum > Erythroxylum anguifugum. Next base: position 8,236 of record JANIPN010110509.1, read on the forward strand.
TTGTTTCTTATGCTCCCCGCGCTACTACACCAGTTATTCGATAGTTCGATTTCTTCTTGCATATTAGTCTTTTCAAGCCCCAGCACGCATTAAAATTGACACCTAGGCCCCGTTCCGACTTCTTATACCCAGGGTGTGTTGTGTGTGCCTGTGGCTCGATACTCGTTCTGCCATTCCTTCGGGCCTCACTGCTTCTGCTACTTACTCCTCACGACACCACGCTATTGTACGCACATATTTGCAAACGCACGTACGCACGAGCCTTTACTTTTACGAGCCGAGTACACATACACATGTCAACTTGGTCAGCCTCGTCATTCTGCCAGCATTGATACCTAATAGTACATCTTGCCTTGCATTCCCGCCACCCAAAAAACCTCCACACCTCCCACAAGAACCATACTACACCTACGTCGGGCATCATTAACCTTCTTTGTTTCATTTTTTGTCCTGTTCGAACACGTTGGACCATCTATTTGCCTGCTTTTTTCTCCTCCCACTGCAGAAAACTGAGCAAAAAACAAGGATTGGGTTCCCATCCTTCAAGCCAAATCAGCCCATCTTCTAATACCTCCCGTACCTGAACCACTCCGCCGGGTCCAACTTTCACGTCACTCCCCAGTCTATCCCAAGACGGCCCCGAACCTTCCACAATGTTTTACATGCAATACCTTTCAAGTCAGTATACCCAATCTCCTAGTGTTGTTGTCGAGTTAGCGAGAGTTCGGTTCCACCTGAATGTCCTCGTGCCCAAAATGTTTCAGTGTCAGAGGCAGCTTAGGCGATGGTAAAGGGGGTACAAGATACGGCAGTCACATGGCGAGACAGCCCTTTGTGTGGGACGAGATGTCGTCCGATATACCATATCGGGCGGCGTCTGGATGCCCAATGGCTGACCACGTCGAGCGGAGCACCCACTCGGTTGTTCTCCGCTGTGCCCTAAGAACTCTGTTCTTCCCGCAACTAGCATCAACTCTCCGCCTCTCCGCGTGCCCAATTGGCCACTTAGCCGCTCCTGGGACACAGGTGGGCGTGCGAGGCGGCTTGTTGGGCATACTTGATCCCGGACGCCACGTGCAACGTACTTTCCAGCACTTCGGGCTGTCTGCGAACAGCCACCATGTCACAAACAAAAGTCTTCTTGCGAGCGAATTCGTGCTAACGTCTCTCTTTCAGGCCTGTGCCAGCGCCGCCAGTGGCCGCAGCCCCTCTATGAGCCCTACGTCACCCGCTCGGGCATCAAGTGCGTAGTCCGCGTGAACCACCGCGAGTACCACACGGACCGGACGTACAGCAGCGAGCAGCTGGCCACGGAGAACGCGGCCATGCGCGCGTACCTCATTTGCCGAAACTTTAGCGTCAACGACGGGCGCTATCCGACCGGGCATAATGAATCGGGCGGCGTGCTCCAAGGCATGCCTGTAGCCATCGGAACCGGTCGGAGGGGTGGCAGTTCCGGTGGAAGCAGTGGTGGGAGCGTCAGTAGCGCAGGAAGCGTTGGGAGTCCCAGCGCCTACGGTGCCTATGCCTACGGCGTGAGTTACGGCGGAGAGGAAGGAAGCGATGCGAGTCTGAGCAGCGGGGGGAGCCGGAGCGGGGGGAGCAGCCCGGGAAGTGCTGAGTTCCCGGTTAGCTACAGGACCGAGAGGAGAAGCACCACCACCACCGGAGCACGCCCGAGCCGCAGGCGTTAGAGAGAGAGATAGATACATTACGACAAAGTTGACGCAAGTCACCAAGAGAATTTGGCAATGGGAGAAATATCCCTCGCGGGATCGTTTATCGGTTACTAAACAAGGAAAAAGAACTAGGGGGGAAACAGAGTGGGGGAAAAGAAAAGAAAAAGGGCTCCCAACGACAATTAACGAAAGATTATTTACGGCCTCGACGTTTTCACGATTTTATTACTTTTATCAAGATATCAAGCACGACGCTTTCGTAATGACTGCTCACGACTTCTAACGACAACGACGACAAATGAACTTACAAAAAAAACATTCATCATTTTTTAGAAGAAGCTTCGCGCGAGCTTCCTTGGCTCTCTGGCTACGTCTCAAGCGCACGAAGAACGAATTTTATACGAATGAACGAACGAACGAACGAACTAACGCACGAACAATCGTACAAAGCCTCTTGACAACGTAATGCAGCGAGTTCATGTTTGACTCTCGATTTCATCTTTGTTTTGCTTCCTTACAAAGAGATTACCCGGCCACCTTTTGGTCGTCCTTTTCGGGCTTCGCAATTCAGCAAAGCATTAGCGACCGGTCTTTTTTGACTTATAGCTGTTTTCGATATACTTCTTTCTCAACCTTTCTCCTCGTTCCATCGTTCATGACGCCTAAAGCAACCCTAAACCCGAGTTTACGACAATATCAAGACTACGCCGCAACATGATTTATCACGATTACGAGACTTATTGTTTTTTCTTCCTGTCGCATCTCGGCGCAAATTTCGACTCTATAGCGAGTTTAGTTATTCTTGTTCGTTTCCGAGCTACGTCTGTAACAGCCAGCCACTCAATCACCCCGCGTGTAAAACAAGTCCTCGCAAACCTTGTATCTACGGCGGAACACCTGATTGCATTCTATCGCTTAGCACCGTTGAGTAATTGGCCTCTGTGTTCGAATTTTTATGTCCGTTCGCTATTATCTATTGGTGGTTTTCAAGTGTGTTTTTTGTTCTATACCGATTTGGTCAGGCAGGCAGGCGGAGGGTACGACAATCATCTTCGGGGGTAATTCGTGGTCAGGTTAGATGTGGGGTGGGATGGCTTCTGATTACTCTCGACCCGTACCCAGAAGACTGTCTGTGCTATGTTTTGCGGATACTTCTCACTCATGATTTTACGAACTTATGATAGCATCTAATTGCTCAAAATGATATATGCCTTTCGCAAGGCGCTCGTTCTGTCTTTTACTATCTCTCACGAAAAGCTTTTGCTCTCCTGGTGATCTGGCGTAAACTTAAGTTAGAGTTCGTGATTAGAGTTCCAGCATACGAATTGGGAGGGAAGAAGGTCGCTGTCGGGGCCGTCATCTACAGCCTGCTTCGCGTTGAACGACCCACAGCTAATGCTGACATGGCGCGAGCATCCTTCTGGGTCCATGTGATATACAAGCTGAATCCATGATTACTGTGGAGACAAAGTACAGCGAAGAGATACAGGGGTACCGTCTTACTCAGCCCTAAGCCACCTCCAGGTTTGAGCTTCCTGAAAATGTGAGTATGCCCTGTAGAGAACTGATTCTAGTAAAGTCCCACTGTTTAGTACACTATAAACTGTAATTGATCGTCGTTAATGTCATCACGGAGGGCTCGGTACCGACACAACGTATCGTAGACGTTTCTCGATTACTCGAGACTATATTTCTCTATTCGAAGTGCACAGGGATTGAGGCTAAGCGCTATCCTGCAAACTGCTATAATTTCCCCGGTGAGAATTTCTCTTCTACGCTAATTGTAAGCCGGTCAAAGATCGTAACCGTGCCGTTGAGATAGTGGACGGAAAACGTAGTGTATTAACATAGAGAAATCAAGACGCTAGCTACTGCCCACCTATATGTAGCCGATGGTTGATGAGTGATCCAAGAGATCACATGACCGTCTGACTTCAACACTCGCTACGTACCTCCTTTGTCTAGCAACGGTTGAGGTAAAGTTTTGCCAGTTCTGGTAATTTGCTTCCACGGAATCGCGAGTCTCCGTCAGCTCTTATTTCTCCGACACTGTGATGATAAGCTCACTGAGAAGAATAAGTGTTCAGGCGGGACCATTCGATGTCAGAAGTGTTAATTCAATTATTGGTAAACAGCCATCGAACAAGCTACCTACACCTCAATGTCGTATGAAATCTATCACATGAGATGGGCATATGCTAGATAAAGAGAATTCGAGTAATACTGGTGAGTATCTACTGCCGCCTTTAGGGCCTCTGTTGTTGTTTTCCGAGACTTCGCTGTCCTGCTTTAATTTATGCCATGTCAATATCCCTCATAAATGTCATCCGCGACAACTAAAAGAGTTTAGTTTCCTAGATCGACCTCAGAAGCAACCAACACTATACGCTTCGAGAAAGGTTTTCGGCATTCTTCTAAGCTTCCGCCCCAATCTCCAGCGCATACACGGCAAATAGATATACAGGTGGCTGATCCAGGGTGGTCTGGAGCCGCCTCCACGTTGCTCAGGGATTTTGCTCTTGGCACTATTTACCGAGGCGGTGGAAATGTGGGGATCCACGTGTGCTCAGTCTGCTTCAGCTTCGCTCTTCCAACCCTATTCCTCTGTCACAGACTCGCAGGTGCATGGGTTCTTGTGTCTGGTGGTATTTCAGCCTATCCTCGTCTATAACGACAGATTACGGCAGACTATCGCTTTCTCTATGGCGTATGACTATCATTCCGCTCGTTTCAGAGTAAGCGTGCAAAAAATTTCACGTACCCAGGTATCACACCTCCACGCTTAGGTGTTTATCTCCTCGAAAAAGTCTTTCATCATTGGGCATACCTTGCATAATCTTCAGCAAGGACTTATGCAATTCTCCACCTTTGTATCGGATTCTTGAAGCAACTTTATCCGAGCGGCTTCGGTGTCCCTGCGCTCAGCCAGCCACAATCGAGCGCCACCAACTCAAAGCGATAGGGAGTCAAGCTTTGAAGTACCCCGCTTCTCAGGATGCCATTCAGCAGCTACCAATAACAGATCTCTTTAAACAGGGTCTCTTCTACCCTATCAATATATCTCCTCCTTTTGGGATTAATCGCCATAGGCGGTGAACCCCTGCGGAAATGGCGGCACCCGTAGCCGAGCTTGGGGGTTCTTAGCGGCTCTTCTAGACCTGAACCCCCATCACATTTCACGAACATTCTGTAAATTCAAACTTGAATCACAGCACTAAAAGCGCGCCGGCCGCGTGTGCGGTTGTTTGGTTCGTCGCGTCAGCCAGTCTCAGGGTTGTCGACTGGGTTCTAGACCTTTGCATTCCTGCCTATCTTCGCAAATTCATCACAACAAGAATGGAGGGGTATTCAGCCATGGGCAGTGCCGGTTGCTTTATACACGTTCCAGTCTCCCGAATACATAAATACCTGCTCAAAACCGCTCAAATAATCTCTCTTACAGCTGCACAATCAAGACCAATCAGAAGGCTGCAAACCAACTATTCATATCCAGTTTTACCAACAAAGAATCAATATGCCAGCTTCACGCGTCAGAAGATCCTTCAGAGACCTCGAGGAAGAGCATTACCTCACCATCCAAGACAAAGGCCCAGGCCCTACCCAGCTAGATAAAGTTGTCAAGGCATTTCACCATATTTGTGTCACACTCCCACCTGAAGATCCCAATTCATTTTTCATCATCGGTGGATATCATGGGGAGCCTTTCAGAGGAGTATGAGCCCCGGTGCAGACGTTATACTAGGCTGACATATCATGAAAGGCTGGCTGGGGAAATGGCATGTGGTGGGGAGGCTACTGTTATCATGGCCAGATTCTATTCCCGACATGGCATAGGGCATACTGCCAGAGGCTAGAAGATGCTTTGCGGACTGCCCCGGGTTGCGCAGATGTGACTCTACCATTCCTCGACTGGTGTGAAGACCGAACCTTGAAATCCGGCCTACCAGATACGCTTACGGATAAATCGTTTACTTACAGTGACGGTACAGTGTTGGAGGAGAATCCGTTGTATTCGTACAAGTTCCAGAAAAGCATTTTTGATAATGTCCCAGCAAATCTCGCCGCCGAGGTCTACGATTACACTAAGCTAAAAGGTTATAATACCGTTCGATACCCTTACTCTGGCCTAGTAGGGGGAAGCGATGACCAGAGAAGGGTTACAACAGAATGGAACGAACAAGCCATATTCAAAAACGGCGGCGACAAGAAGTTGTTGAATGACAACGTAGTAAACTGGCTAAGTAACGGAGAGGCTTTGGATCCTCAAAAACCCAAACCGGCGCCCGGCTATCAAGGTGTCTACGATAAATTCCGGAACTGCTTGGCCGCGCCCAATTTCACAGTATTTTCCAACACCACATCTGCACAACAATACAACCAAGACAAGCTGAACATGGAATTTCCCAAGCCTCCCGATCCAAATGAACTGACGACTCCTCTTGAATCTCCGCATAATGCCATGCATCTAGCCACAGGCGGTTTCACTGCTCCAATCACTAAGACAGCCGAGACTGTCACTGGCGCTAACGGAGACATGGTGAGATCAATTGTTATCTTTTCCATACGACTGCTAATACAAATTTTCGTAGGGTGAGAACAACACTGCTGGTCTTGACCCCATCTTTTTCTTGCACCAGTAAGTACCCAGGCTCATCTCCTTATGAACTCGCTGCTCACGCTCCGTTAGCTGCTACATCGACAGAATGTTCTGGCTATGGCAGCAGCGCCACGGACAGACCCAAAAAATCGTCATCGACCCCGGCTGGGAGACGTACCCGGGCACCAACAACATGGACTCCCAGGGCCCCGTCGCCGGAGCCGCCGCGGGCGAGCAGCTCACCCTAGACACCCCCCTAACGCCGTTCAAGAAGAGCAAGACCGAGTACTACACGAGCAAAGACGTCGTCGACATCGAAGAACTGGGCTACACCTACGGGCCCGGTTCCTTCGACCTCTACATCGCGCCCGAGGAGCACATCCAGCTGGGCGCCGCCGCGGCGGAGGGCCCGCCCTCGACGCACATCGCCATCTCGGGCATCAACCGCGCCAAGATCCGCGGCTCCTTCACCGTGCTGACGTACCACAAAGGCCAGCTCGTCGCCGCGGAGCCCGTGCTCAGCCGCAACAACGTCCAGGGCTGCGCCAACTGCCAGTCCCACCTGGACGTCAGGACTTTTGCGCCCCTGCACGGCGTCACTGCGGATAGCTTCGACGAGGGCGACGTTCGAGTTGATGTGGATTCCCATAGGGGGAGGCACGAGTTCGATAAGAGCGATAGCAAGAGCTTTCGGATCAAGCCTATTTTTCATAAGTGAAAAGAAATAAGTTCGATCTGCCCGGAATAGCGGCGCGCGGTGCGGTGCGGTGCGGTGCGATATCTGTAAATGTGTTGGGCGCTGAACAGTCTCACGGTGTTTATACATAAACTACAATAAAATTATTTCTTTATCTTCCAAGATGTGTTTCCCATCATGTGCTTCAAAGCCATCCAAAGGGCAATAGAGCTCACCAAGTGCTATCTGCCTAAGTAGAAAGCAGTGTATTAATAAATACATATATGTTTGAAATAACGGATTGTGTTTCATGGTGGACGTCCGACTGTTCCCGGACCGATGCCACCCCGATAAGACGGATCCTTCAGCGATTCCCCAAGCCTGCTGTACTCTTCTTCCAGCTCTTCTTTCGCATCACACTCCTTCGTCGTCTCGAAATCAATCATCAGCGCGCTTTCATTTCCTACTAGGAAATTATACTTGTTGATATCTCCATGTCTCAAGCCCAGTCCATGCAGTTTTGACAGAATACGTTGACAGACGGCCAGGTCTGCTGGACCGGCGGTGCGTAAACCTTCCGCGAAATTTATTAAAAAGCCAATTGTCCTGCCAGCCTCTGTGACATGTCCTAGGAAAGCAGGACTAATACCAGCACCATCGATCCGTTGATAAGCTGTAGTCTCAAGCTCTATGTACGGTATTCTCCAGGGGAATTCTGCAAACTTAACAACTATAGGGCGAGGAAATCGGGGATGAGTGACCTTGTGAATGTTCTGGCGAAGTCTTGCGAGTTTAACGAGTTCCAAGTGGTCGACTTTTATCGGGTGCCAATTGTTTTTCACTTCGGGGAGGATGACGGTGGTATTTCTGGTGAATTCAAGCTTCCCGGTGATTTTGTCCTTGGATACGTGGCCCTCGTTCCAATCGCCGGGCGGAAATTTTGGTAGCAGAGGTATGAGAATTGGTGCAAACGTCCGGTCGTCCTCCGGAAAGCACCCTGGTGCTGTTGTAATGTACTTTACATCCTTGCCATCAACAAGGAAGCGGTACTCGCCATCTTCAACATCGTCCCAATCGACGGAGACAGCGAGCAGCTGAACATTGTCGTTTCGTTCAGCCATGTGTGAGTAAGGTTTTGAGCCCGGGACGTGCGAGGAACCGAAATGATATTGGCGATTTCAATGGCTTACAACAGGATCAACCTGACTGTTGCCAATGATGGAGTTATGGGAACTAAATATTTGCAAGCGGGAGCGTAAAATATTGAAATGGTGCTGGCCGCGAGGCGGGGTTTCGTGACGCCAAGTCTCCTTCAGAAATGAAGAGTTATTTTACATGTTGCATTCTTCCTCGGATTTCTCGCACCGGTCCATATTGCCTGAAATGATCAAGTATGGCGGTTTGACTGTATTTAATTCGGAAGTGCCGGTTCGGCTCATCGATGTCTGTACACCCGAGGCAATGCACGCCCCAATCAATGCCCTTGCCAATGCGAAAGTGAGGTGCTGAAATAATAGCCATGTAACGCTTCGGCTCGAACGTTTTAAAGTCTATTTGCTGACCTGGAATAGCGGTCCACTTATCATTCTGCGCTCTTTGTTGCACTGCTACCCGATCAAAAAGCTTGATTCTTGTTTTATAGAGCCTTGCAAAGGATGCATATTGCCCAGGAAGGCTAAGAAGATGAGGTAACTTTTTGAGATGGTCTTTCCTGATGCCCATACGACGTGCTGTAGACTCAGTAATGGGGAAATATGCCTTGTCTCCAGAGAAGCAGAAGTAGCATACCCGCTGGCAGGTAATCAGGTAGAGATATCCGCCAAATCTGCCACAGCTTACACAGTCACTCATCGAGAGACTATTGTACAGCGTGTCGAAGGTGAAGTTATTTGCCTTTGTTGCGACTATGGCGCGAATAACGTCAACGCAGTTTTCGACGACTCTGCGGAATTTCGGCAATGAATCAACCACCGCCATAGCCTGTCGATTTACGCACCGGAATTCTACAAGAGTAGGCACATCTAACTCTAATAGCACCCCCGAGAGCAATTCAGGGGGCAGCTTGTCGATTTGGCCAAGGGAATACAAGGGTTGAGGCGGTTGTTGACTCTGTTGGTAAGGAAAGTTGGTGTTAGAAAAACGGCCGTCCAAGGTGTTGTCAATTATTCGCAGCCGTTCATTTATAGAAATGGTAGGATATGGTTTATCCGGGTCATCCGAAGTTGTAGCAAGCATAGTTCGAAGTATTAAATAAAGGAGAGGCGTCAAAGTAAGAATTTCTGTATCTGGGTATTTTTAATAGAAGCGCGCCGTTCACGTGTCGCGAACCATTACGCGATAGCGCGTGGTGTCTTTTCCCAGACACGAGATGGCTGCGCATCATCTTATGTCCGGGTTTGAGGGACGAAATTGGACGAATCATCACAATCAATAGATTTAATAATACTATATTAAACAAGAGTTTTATGTTCCTACAAATGGTTGGGGGCTATAAGAAGTGCTACTGCAGAGCGAACTACATAAATCTGGGAGTAAAAGTACACGCCACACTCTTCAAAACAGCGACGGAATTTACCTTCGTTGCGCAAAATTTCTCAAAAATTAGAGATATCTTTAGTACTATCATTTGTGTGATTTCGAGTTCCATCTGCTTTGCTAGGTATATAAGATTCAAAATACCTATCACGGCGATCTTCTGCCAACAGCCTGACTGCGGTTGGTAAATATATAAGAATAGTATGTGAAAATAAAACTCTTAGTTTCTGGGTTGAATCTAGCCATGAGAAATCCCTGCTCTTCATATTTATTAATATTAGTATATTTAAATTAAATCGATTATTTTAAAAATAAAAATATTTTTAAATTCGATTTAATATATAAATAAGCGAAATTAAACCGCGGTTTGTTATATTATAATTATTTGAAAGTCATGTTATTTTTACCTTGGCAAGATATCGTTTTGTAGAACTGATTTGGCGCTCAGTATCTAGCCAAAACAGCGACGAGTGCTCCGACTCTACGGGCTACCCACCGACTATTGGAAGGGCACCCTGGAGGAGTCCGAGCAATCAGCCTCTACGCAGAAGTGGAGTAGATCTTGATAGCCTTGACAGCAGGCATGATATCGAAGTGGGTAGTGGAACTGACTCAGGTGTCGAGAGTTTAGACAACAGGAATGACATGGGGGTTGATAAACATCCAGTCTAAGAAAGGAGATGAACAGGGTCTCCACAACGTGGTTCAAGGATAACTGCTAGTCATAAGACCGACAAATCAGCCGTTTGACTAATTGTAACTGTTTGTTTGGTTGACATTCCACATGGCGAATCCATCCTCGGCACGTATGATCAGGTGGCTTTCAGTAGGAGCGGCAGAGTGTGCAGCCACGTGTACGGTAGACAAGAGACTCTGCAAGTATACTCCTACTTCAAGCTCGTAATCCAAGCGCAAAAAAATTATTATTGGTACACCTTCCTATCGTAAAGTAGAGCTTTGAAAACATCAGAAAGACGGGCCCGAGATAAAATTAGAGATGCGTAGCTTAACAGCCTTTTTTGTAACATAACAAGATAACGAAGGAAGTAAGAGCGACAAACTCCACAAATGCATGAGTGGGGCAGGATCAAGTTGGAAGATTAGAAATCTTGTTATGCTTCGCAGGCAGTATTAGTTTGAAACTAAGAGATCGAAACTAATGTTTCTTGCTTTTA
>JANIPN010110907.1:0-18879 GCA_027478595.1 Erythroxylum anguifugum
GGGTCTCCATAGAAACATTCACTAGGGTCGCCAACGTGAGTCTACCCCCTCTCACCTCCCCCCGCTCCCGCGAACAAACAAAAAAACTAACCCCCCCACCCTCAGAACCCAGCCTACTTCGCCCTCCGCTACGCCGAATACACCACAAACCACACCGGCATCCTCACCAGCCCCGTAGCCGACTTCCTCGCCTGGGAAAAAGTCCCCTCCTCCGTCCGCTCCACCTTCTCCCCCTCCGTGCGCGCCGCCCTCTCCACCCTCCCCCCCGACTGGCCCGAGATCGAATACCTCTCAGCCCCCGCATACCTGGGCGACTACGGCTTCCCCTTCCTGGAGCAGCCCAAGGACGGGCACCAGTACGCGACGATCGCGGGCGCCCTGGTCGCGCCCATGAGCCGCGGCACCATCCGCCTGAAGAGCGCGCTTCCCGCCGCGCAGCCGGCCATCGACCCGCGCTGGCTCACGCACGAGGCCGACCAGGCGGTCGCCGTGGCTGCGTACAGGCGTGTGCGGCAGATGTTTGCTTCGCGGGCGATGCGCGGGATACTGGTCGATGGGCCGGGGGAGGAGTATTTCCCGGGGCTGGAGCAGGATACGGATGCGGAGATTCTGGAGGTGGTGAGGGATAGTTTGATGACGGTTTGGCATGCGGCTGTGACCTGTCGGATGGGCAGGAGGGAAGATCCTACTGCTGTGGTGGATTCCAGGGCGAGGGTTATTGGGGTGCAGGGGCTGAGGGTGGTGGATGCGAGCAGCTTTGCGCTGCTGCCGCCGGGGCATCCGATGAGTACGATTTATATGCTTGCGGAGAAGATCTCGGATGATATTCGGAGTGGGCGGTAGAGTTGGGCCGGTGAACCGAGTGGTGGAGAAACTAGAGAGCTCTATTGGGACACGTACTAAGTCTTTTGTATCTTATGAAGTATTTAAATGTTTAATCTTGCTCGAGCTATCTGAGACGCAAACAAGGCTACTGCAAACAAGCGCAGGTACTACAGCTTATTTAATACATCTAATACACTGTGTGAGAGCAGCTATAAAGGTCAACCCGGATCAAGAAGCAAAAAATTATCGATGAAATATATATATACGTGGAAATTATTTTAGCACTATGAATTGATCTTTATGTATACTTTGATTCATATGTTCTACCTCGAAGAACTTTTATAGCTATCGCAATCCTAACGAGTCGAAGGTCGGCCACTCATCATATGAGGATATATATCAAATATGTCCGAGTCGCCGAACCCAAGAACTCTCAACGCATCATAGGTAGTATAATCCGACCAAATGATCCCCATCATCTCCGAATAACCTTTCTCCCTCTCGGAGTTCTTTCTAGCTTCAAACCTCAAAACCTCCCTTTCGAATACATACCTCACCATATAAGCCCTGCCCCAGCGCGCAAAAACCTTGGCCGCCACCGTACTTTCGCTCCTGCGTCCAAAAAACCCAAACACGTCGCAGTACCCGTGCTTGATTACCGTGGTGATGAACTCCCAGTGCTCACCCTTGCGCGCCTTCGCCATGGCGTTGTCCGCGACCCTGAACCCGCCCTCCTCGCGCGGCCCGGCGTCCCGCTTGATCAGGAAGTCCATCAGCTCGAAGTCCTCGGCGATGAGCGCCAGGTCCCAGAGCCGGGCGAACCCCGACGAGTCGGGTTCCTCCAGACTGGCACCGTGCCCGACCATTGTCTCGAAGAAGCGGAGTCGGTCTTCCGGGTCGATTGGGACTGTATCTTTGTTGCTGTTGCTGTTGCTGTTGATTGCTAGGTGTAGAGGTCTTTGGCCGAGTGGGTTGACATGGTTTGGGTCGGCGCCGAAGCGGAGGAATATTGAGGCGGCGGTGGCGTTGCAGGATGACGCTGCGATGTCGAGGGCTGTGCGGCCTTTGATTAGGTAGTTCAGGTCGATGGGTTTGTTGCTGTCGCGAGCTGTGGTTAGGAGGGCTTCGAGGGATTTGACTTGGCCCCAGGCGCAAGAGTTGTGTATCGACTTGATCAGTCGCTCTTGAGGAAGATCTCGGTCGATTGAGGCTTTGGTTATGGCTTGCACAATGGCCTGACGCTCGTTGAGAAGAGCTATGTCTAAACATGTGTAGTGGTTAGAATCCTCGATGTCGAGTGGGGAATAGGCCTCTAGTAGCATTTTGACGATGTCGAGCCGTCCAATTTTAGCAGCTAGATGGAGTGCAGTTTGATTTCGCGAGTCTAGTAGGTCTAGAGATGCGCCTTTTGCTATAAGTAGTGACACTGATGGTCTTGCTGATTTTCTAACTGCACAATGAAGGGCAGTTCCAACAGGATTGCTACTGAAATTGATATCCGCACCACGGCTAATCAATTCGCTTATTTGATCCGCCTGCCCAAAAAGAGCCTTCACCTGCAGTGGAGTTAATGAGTCTTTGTTCGTAACATCGAGTTTAGCATTGGCATCCAGAATCGCTTTTAGATTGTCAACCGAACCACACAAATGGAGGGGAGTCCTTCCCATGGAATCCTTGCAGTTAACATCCACATCGGCTGTTTTAAGAATCCAGCGAGTGAGACGTGCATAAGGCCCTGTTACCGATAGATGCAAGCAGCTTCTTTCCATGTCGTCCGTGGATAGCAAACCATTCCGATTTTGGAGAAGAATGAGGCTAGCTACGTCTATCGCGTCTTCAGCGTCACGTAAAGACCCTATTTGACACGCGAAATGCAGAGGAGTGGTGTGTATCTTATCGTCAGCAGGGTCTTGGAAAGATTCACGCGCCAGCTCCGGGTACACGTTGAGTAGAGATCCTACAACGGCAATGTCATTGTTCTCTATCGCTTGCATGAGAACTGTCTGGCCATTAGGCGCCGGAATCTTCAGGCTAGCGAAAGGCATGGTTGAGAGAATGTCTTCCAAGTTATCTGAAGAGCCTCTGCCATGTATGGCAAGTCTTTCTATTGGAGTTGCTCCGCCTAGAATGCCATAAAGATCAGACCCAAAGTACTGACCTATCTCATTGGTTTTATCTACGCCACTTTCGCTCGTTGATACATTGCTCATGCAATGACATGGGTCTTGTAGCTTTACTGAGATGTTTAGCTTTCGGAATTGTTGTTTTATTAGGGTTGAGCCTCCCCTAACCCCTGAAGAAATATGCTGTATGAGAAGTTTCCATATGTCATTCATTTGGTACTTTAGGGCGAGATGCAATGGGGTTAAAGCCTTGCCATCGTGGCTTTCCGCTTGTACGTTGGGAGAGTATGCTGGTGATAAAGGGTCCGCGCCTAGCTCGAGGAGTGCTTTTACCGTCTCATAGCTTCCTGCTGTGACCGCGAATGAAAGAGGAGATCCATTTAGACGTAGTGGCCACTGACTGTGGATCTTCCGGACAGGGGTTGAGATTTGCTCGACGAGTTCTGGGCTTATTTTGTGTTTCAGTAAGGGCATTAATGTTGTGATATGATCTTCTAAGTAGAACAACCAATGTAAAATAGTAGAACCGTCTGCAGCGGGGATATTTAGATCCGCGCCTTTCTTAGCAAGTACGTTCACAATTTCAGCGTTTCCAGTTCGAGCAGCTTGAATGATCAGAGTTTCGCCGAAGGCACCAGGTGTGTTCAAATCGCTCGCCGTCTCTGCGACCATGTCGTACTGCTCAAAAGCTATGGCAAGCTCCAGAAGACTTAATGACTCCTTACAAGGGCCTTTCCTTTGCGTAACTTTTAGTTCCGGGTTGGACTTCGATTGCCAAATTCGTTTCAACCATGTAACGAATGTCTTGTCGTCAGGGAAGGGTAGATGTGCGACGTCTATTTCGGGGTCAAAAGAGAATAGGGAATCGTCATAATGGTTATTCCAAACTCTGTCACTGTTCAATATCTCCGAGATAGTTTTACTAAACGATGGAATACTTCTCGATGGGTTTTGCGGAGACATCAATTCTATCAGTCTCGACAAAAGAGGGGACATAGGGTGTCCATTTTCATAGGCTCTCTCGAGGAACTTGGTAGCCTTCGATGTATTCACAACTGTCCCGAATCTATTAATGTAGCAGATAGCAGCCTGAAACGCAGCCTGGGATACTGCGGTAGTGTGTTTGCCAGGCTTAGATCGACCAAGCATCGATTCAAGATCGTTTAGCATCTGTTGTTGGTGTACCCACTCGATAGATTCGCCAGTATCGGTGCGGAAAATGTCAAATGTCAACTCAGACGAGCCAGTGTGGATAGCGAGAGCCGCGCGAACAGCACCAGCGCCCTCCGCATTCCAGGATGTCATCAGTGGTGTTTTGAATAAATTAGACATTCTGTCCGCAGGATTCAACGATAGACATTTTCCAAGCAGCGGCTTCAGATACCCTTTATCGAACGAAGTTATAATGCGGTGGCCGTGTAACTTCGTTACGAAGTCTTGGGCAATTTGTTTCAAACGAGCAAGGTCAAAATGACCGTGCACGCTTTCTTCATCACCGTCCACAAAGACGTAGTCAGCTTCAGGATCATCCGCAGGTTCGAGGAGAGTTGTTTCGGTATTGACACTTTGCAAAGATGTTCCTTGGGTCATTTGTACACTTGACGTGCTCTCGACACTTTTTTTGGAGTACCTAGAGTCCCTTCGCCAGGATCTATCAAAGAAAATTTCACCGTCTTTGAGAATCTCCCACACCAGTAGGCCATACGCCCAAATGTCACATTTATGCATATCTTCTTTCTCTATGGGCACGTCTCGTTGATGGAAAGCCTCGGGAGGATTATACCTGTCAAGTCAGTTTAATTGGTTGGAGTATCAAAAGAACTTACAATGGCGTCCCATAGTACTTGGGGGTTCCTTTTTCGGTGAACGGGAGTATCGAATGACCGAAATCGCATATTTTGGCTATGGCTCCCGAAGGACGATCCCAAGAGCTAAAGACAACGACATTTTCAAGTTTTAGATCCCCATGTACTATCTGGCAAGAGTGGAGCGCCATGAGGCCCGCCGCAACGTCTCCACATAATATTTTCTTGCTAGTAAGTGGGATTATTTTCTTTCGAAGATACTTTCGGAGAACCCCCAAATCACCCAGCTCCACGACGAGGTATGGATGGATACTATTCTGAAGAGCGCTCCAGCCGTAGCCCAGGATTGATAGTATGTAAGGATGATTTTTCAAAGGCGTGTGTTCCATGATTCTAATCTCCAGAAATACTGCCGCGAGCCTTCTTGAAATCTTCTTTTCCCCGTCTTCGTCACGATGCTCCTGAGTTTTCAAATGCTTCACTGCCACAGCCTTGCCTTCGTACGTACTTCTCTCGACATGGAAAGACTCTCCCTCCCCGATCGAGGTGCTTTCTTCGAAGTGGTCATAATTGTACTTGGGCAAGTTCAATTTCTGCACCACCTGGAGTATATCGGTAAGACTTCGAACATTGCCGCCCCCATTGCTGGTTAAACTCTTCTCCGTCACTACGCGAGTTCGCGTTATCTGACTATTCCAGCTCAGATTACTCCATATCTATCCAAATGTCAACGATGAGGAGTTCGCATGCCAGGCGGCAAGCTACCGTAGATGATTTGTCGCCCACTAGTTCCCAATCCAATTCATCCGCCGCCATGGCGGCATTCCACGCTGTGATGATATATTGAATTCAATTACCCCTAAATTGTTGAAAGATGCTGTTTTGATATAAAATCATTGTTTGCTTGAAGGTATAAAAAGCAGGGGGGACATAAGTTGCTGCCTTTTTGCCCGCGAAAACAGGAGTGGCCCTGCATATGCACTTCAAAGTGTACATTCACGTGATCTAGGCATACAGACGGTTGGCGACAATTAATTGGTTTGGGGAGGTGTGCCCTTTGCCTTGTTACGACACTCTGAATATGCCTTATATTGCCTTGGAGATGTATGGTTGTCGATAGGTTTCCCCAGGTGGGGTCGGGGGCCGTTTCGTCCGCGACCGTCGATCATAGCCTCTAGGGTTGGTGAATCACCGTCAGATCCGGTGAAAGACCATGAGTCATGAGATTTAGAGGATCGATGAGCGAGATTTCAGTTGAAGATGAGCAATCACTCCTTTCAATGCGTATACGAAGTCCAGGCCCAAGCTGAGTGTCCGTAATTTTTGCATATAAACCAATCGAAGTTTTCCCACCCTAAGCATTAGCCATTGTAACTCGAATCTCGGCGGTAGGGTTCAGAAAATAGTGATTACGCGTTCCCATCGAAGCGAGTTCTTCCGTAACCGTCGGAACCTCCGGATAGGAGGAGAAGAAGAAGATGAAGAAAGCTTCAAAAATGGCCAGGGCGGCAGGCTAGCTAGATGTACGAATTTCACTGTCAGAGACCCTGAGCCCTGAGAACGATGCTCCTGGGAACAGTAAAATCTGGGGAGCCCTTCTTTATCCCGGCGTAGGGACCGCCATTGGACTTTCCTATTGGGGCTGGAGGGTCCCTCAAGTGATGAGTTAAACTATCCTAGCCTGACTTGAATCATAGCATCTCCTATATGGCCTCACTAGACTCTAAGACATAGCACAGCGGTCTGATATACTCTCTCTACAATATCAAGTACTGATTTTTTACACCTATTACCCTGCCGAATGAGGGATGGTGCTATTTCGCCGAGAACACCAACGATTGCAGGATCGACCAAGAATATCGAGCTGCACGCCAGTTAAACTAATGGCGGGGTCAACAACAAGTAGGTGCGACAGGCTCTCAGTCGGGCGGTTTTCTGCAAATCTTCAATGGTACCTTTTGTATATGACTGTGTCAAGCTGCATTGACTCTCGTAAGTGGTAGGGCGGTATTTAAACCACTACGATGTTATACCAACCAGAATCGAAGTAACGAGTACGGTATTGATGAGGTCTAGCTTCAATGCAAAACTGGTGGATTCGCTCTATACACAGGATTGTGTTTACCTATCTCCTAGCTAACCATGCGTCTGGTTAATTGTCAAGAAATGCAACTCGAGGATTTCGCCGACGACGAGAATATTCCGCCATATGCCATCCTGTCACACCGCTGGCAAGATGACGAAGTCCTATTCCAAGACATGGTCAGCGGCCAGGCAATGAAGAAGGCCGGATACCAAAAGCTCTACCAGGCGTGTCAAAAAGCCCTGGTGCGAGGAATCGCGTATCTCTGGAACGATACGTGCTGCATCGACAAGAGCAGTAGCGCTGAGCTTTCGGAAAGCATCAACTCAATGTACCGCTGGTATCGTGACTCCGTATTCTGCTTCGCGTATCTGTACGACATATCCTACAGTGATCTTGGCGGCGGCTATACTGCTGCTAAGCAACACTCCCTGGAGAAAAGCGAGTGGTTCAGGCGTGGCTACACGCTGCAGGAGCTCATTGCACCGCCGTGCGTTGAGTTCTTCGACCGGAACTGGCACCATTTCGGCACCAAGTCCACGCTCAACCGCCTACTTTCGAGCATCACGGGCATCAAGAGAGAGGTTCTCATGATGCAGAAGCAGCCGTGGGACTTTAGCATCGCACAGCGCATGTCTTGGGCTTCGGGGCGTCGCACGACACGTAGCGAGGACGTCGCCTACAGTCTCCTAGGACTCTTCGACGTCAACATGCCCATGCTGTACGGAGAAGGCGGGAAAAAGGCATTCAGGAGGTTGCAGGAAGAGATCATGAAGTACTCGAGCGACCATTCGCTCTTTGCTTGGAAGATGCGTACCGGCGGCTACTACACTGGTCTATTCGCCGAATCGCCTGCAGATTTTGCGGACTGTGGAAACGTTTCTATTGGTAATGGGAAGACATGGAACCGTATGCCATATTCCCTTTCGAACATGGGTCTGTCCATCGAACTGCCCATGAATCCTTGGGCTATGGACACGTACCTCGCCGCACTGGACTGCTTCGACGACAGGACCTCGGAGAGAATATGCATTTTTCTATCGCAACTACCGGACGAGAAGTTCTTCGCTCGCACTCGCGTTGACGGGATCTGTCATGCCAAATTTACTGATATGAAGGGCAACGTCACTGACACATCTCCTTACAAGCAAGTATACGTAAAAGTTCATATAAAACAAACCTCCGTCCTCAATTCTCCGCCTTCAGAAAAACTCTATGGGTTCTGGGTAGAATCAAGAACCCCATGGACCGATCAGAACTGTGGTGAGACGCCGCCTGCGAAAGTGATTTCTAGATACGAGTGGGATGACGGGAGTAGACTATTGAAGATACCACACGGCTTCAGTGGGCTAGCTGCCATCATTAAGAACCCCTTAGACGCCAACGAGACATGGGAAATCGGCTTTGACTTGGACTTTCGTCCAAAGCTGAGGATATCCGGCAAACATACGCCCATTGAAGATCGAATCCCATTTGACAAATCTTCCCTGACCACCTACGGACGAGCATGGGCTCGTGCGGAGAATGACCTGGTCGAGATTGAGGCTCAAAAAGCCTATGAGTTCAACCGACACAGCTTCGAATGGAAGTTCACTAGAGATACGGTCGTCAACGGCCAGCCCATGTGGGTGATCAAGTTATCAGAAAGTGAGGCCTCCATTCAGCAACGCACGCAGCGCTTCCTGGAGGAATACCGCCTCAACCACGGCCGGCACTTCTTCTGCTACCGATGCCGCAAAGTAAGTTTCAACAGCCTTATCCAAACCCCCAGCCAGAACCTGGCGTGCTTCATCATATTAATAAATCCCACATAGGATTGTCAAGGCCCTGGATTCAGATGTACCCGCTCCAGAGCGCACCAGTTCCACCAACGCAAGTTCTGCGCCGCGTGCGTCAGGGCCCTCGGTGCGCTATGCTGCAAGGCGTGTGTACCGCCAGATGCTCCGGACCCGTCGCCGCACGAGCAGGCAAAGAAGCACATATCTTGTTTTTTCCTGGTGGAGGAGGTGTACTGCGGTGACGAACAAGGCTGCGCGTCATGTCAGGCTGATCAGCAGGTTGTACTGGCTGCGGTCACGATGCGGTATGCCAGCCTTATGGGGAAGGTAAGGTTTCTGGACCGGGTGCCATCAAAGAGATGAATTCAGTTTAAGAGGCTTTGAAAAGTACTATTGTTACTATAATAGACGAAGAAACCTACATAGAAAACTCAATTATTAGATAAAGTTATTGAAAATAATAATCAACGGTTAACTGAAGGTTTTATCCGAAAGATGCGAATATAATGCTTAAAGCATATTGTGCAGAGGGAAAGGTGAGCGTATAAATTAAAAGTAAAAAGCATACGGCCAGTTTGTTTTGCACATCCCTACAACCCGATTTAAACACTCTTATACGGCGCATGTGAAATAGGAGTGGGTTGTATTAAAATTGTACCCTATTTACCGGCGAGTATCAACTAGCATTATTGTGTTGAAAGCTTTCTTTTAAGTAACATATAACAATAGCTTAAGTTGGACTTTAATAGTCACGTTGAGTGCGAGTAGACTTTTATCAGATGTTTATTGACTCTTGGAAAGACTATAGCTCTTCGAAACTTCTCTTACGCATTAAGTCGCCAAGGCCTGATCCGATAACTACGTCACAGTCGAAACAGTCCTTCTATGATAGGCAAAGCTGTAGCTTCGTACACGCACGCATCATCGGAAGACAAATCAAAGTTCGCACGAAGCAGGATGAGTTCAAAAAACCAAGAACTGTGAGTAGCAATAACAATTGGACAAAAACTAACTAGGGGCCCCATATAAAAGAACGATACGAAAATGACTGGCTAAAGCAAGACGAGGTTGACAATTATATCTTTGCGCACAGCTCAGGGTACTTCTAATTCTTGAGAGAAGCTCCTTCAATGCAGCCGATTGTCCGAATCTGACCATTCTTATGGTCTTTGAAGACCAAGACAGCGGTTTTCTTGGTTCCCTGCATAGTATCTCCACCCATAGAGTCATTAGTGACGACATAAGCATTTCCAAGAATTAGAGACGCGTAGAGGGCCTTATAGACTGCGGGGTTATCTAGTCAGAAGAATTAGCAATGTTGAATCACATTTGTGGCTGCTATACTGACCGATAAGCTTAGGACCGTAGGTCAGTGCGAGAATCTCAAAAGGCGCCCGAATATCGTGCGGGATCTGTGGCAATGGAGCACCTGAAGATCCGCTCAAAACATTGAGATTTCCTGATCGTTCAAGCGAAATACTAATGCGAGCGTTGCGTCGCGCGTCGGTATCGCCGTAGTGGAAGAGAACCACGAAGGACTTTTGCCAACCTGGAAGCGGGTCACCACCAAGGGTGTTGTTGTAGTTCGCACTGTCAAGGGTAAGACTAGAAGGATTCCATTCTTGCCAGTTGACGAGACTATTGGTTATGGCCTTGACGTCTTTTGAGCCGTAGTTGGCGCCAGTGATAATAAGAGCAGACATTTTGCAGATATTTGCGGTTCTTTCGTTGTTTAAGTAAGAGGTATATGAGGTTGTTCTTTTGAAATGTAACCGAAGATTTTTGGAAGTTGTCTAGTTGATCGAGTTGATGGATGATTTCGAGGGATACGAGTGCCTTTTTATGTTTGATCGTGGTCGTGATCGACTAACTAAGTTCCCAGATCCTTTGATAGTAGAAGCACGTCTCCCTCGATCCAGACCATTGAATCCGGTGAAGCAGCTGAAGTGGCTGCAGCCTCTACGTGGAAATACAAAGCTGATCAACAATGATTTTCATGCTTGAAGATAGATGTAGGAATGATATTCACACAGCCATAGAAAGAATGTTCTGGCCGCCGCCGTCAAAACGACAATTCTTCATGAACGCTTTCTTTTCAGCAACCAATAATGTCATACTGGGTTTCCAGCCAATGGCGACCCTTGCTGGTCGTGTAATTATGCCAGAAAAGTCGATTTCGGCGATCCTAGGCCAGGGTTGAGGTTTCTACAGCAGACGGTAGAGGTTTCTAGAGTGAACATAAGGCTACGAGAGCAGCTAAAGCCCAGCAATACTAGGAATCCTCTGAAACTGCAGAATACGAGCAATACGAAATTAGCGCCGAGGGAATATGAGCCCTGGCCTAAGAAGGCGTCGGCAGAAAATCCGAAATCGGCTGAGTGGCTTGCCCGAGAATGCTCTAGTACATAAATATTCTATGGAGAGGAGCGCTAATTGAATAACACGTCCCCTGTGCTATCTTGACAACTCGACTAGAAGCGATCCTGGTATTTAGTTTTTGTTTTTAAAGAAATTCAACTTGGCTGATTAGCGCTTTTGCGACCAGCTGAAGCTGATATTTTTGCTTTGCTTTTTGTTGTTGGTTACGCTGCCGTGGCGTGCCTAGTTTCGTTCAAAGCAGATGTGGAGAGTCGAGCTCGGTTTGGAACACAAAAATAAAAATTCCCTGGGATACAGGCTGCATTAATGTCGATGTTGCGGCTGTTCTATGAGGGAGAAGATGCCATGAAATACAGTCGAGAGCATGCTCAGCTGTGACGAGAACAGCCATATTCGCTTTGAGCGTAGCACTGGTCCATTTACGCGCTCCACCGCGCAGATAAGACTCTCCGAAAAATTACCTATCCATAAAGATTCGAAATTACAGTTTGTTCAGATCGTACCACATATTGTGTGAAGAGTTGTGTAAACCAACCTTAGAATCAACACGCGGCTGAGGTTGACGCGGCTGAGGTTGAAAGCTAGCTTCGGACCATATACCACATCAGGTACCAGTGCACACAGCCTTATCAGGTCAGGTGCGAGAAAGTAGAAAGAGGGACAGTTAATTGTCCAGAGCAGCCGTAGAGTCTGTGACATGTCAGAAAGTCAAGAGAGGATGGATAATAATATGAAGGAATTGATACCCCTGTTTGTACTGAAAGTGCTCTGGATGCCAATTTTTAGCTCCGATCCCCCAAGCGGCCCTACGGGGGAAATTTTCGGGCCGGGTATTATCAAAGAGGTGATGGACCGGGGGCGATTAATAAAATGAATACAGCTTCAAAGCCTTTAAGAAAACTATTATTATAAGTGAAAAAACCCACGTAAAAAGTATTGGAATGTTATATATAAAAGGTAATAGTAGACGGTCGAATGTTTTGTCCGAAAGATGCGGGTATGGAATGGCTAGTATGCTCCAGCATTCTAAACAGCCATTTAGCAGATATAGTCCTAGTTAGCCTAGTTTGTAATCAGTAATGCGCGGCAGATTGGCTAGCAGTACTGCTGTCTAGCTTCGTTGTCGCATGCGGTTATATCAAAGAGAGGCAAGCGAATGTATCTCGGTTCTTAAATTTGTATCGATAGATCACCGTCATTATGATTCTCCTGACACTGAAAATATCATCGCCAAATCTTTACAGTGAACACTAGAATTTGCATTACCTCGTAGCGATGCGCCAACCAGCCAAAATGGGTATTTCCCCGAATGCAAGTTCAATTGGCACTTTCGACTGCTAAATTTACTCCCCCCTGACAAGGAATGCCCAGAAAAGATTCAGTGTATATTCAAAACTGTCAGTAGTGACTACAAGCATGTTTACAATATTCTCTCGTATGTCGCTAGCGACCCAAGGAATCCTCTATTCCAGAGTATATGTCCAGGTCATTACCAACGCAAGCTATCAATATGTTGCGATGGTAATGAAGTAGCTATCCCAATCAATCTATATTATGCATTAGATGCGATAAGGAAAGGCATACTGCATGATGGTGGACCAAAATCCGAGACTTACTCGGAGTCATTATCGGTTAAAGCACTTTGCGTTGATCATAGCAATACTGCAGAGCTCTCGTCACATGCCGCCATGTCAGACACAATAATAAGAAACTCGCAATAGGTAGTTGTGTGGCTTGGCAAGGAGGATGCGACTACTGCTCAAGCAATTTCCGTGAACAAAAAACCAGCAGCGAGTTATGCTCGTTAAAAATCATCTGCTATACAAATTCAACGTCGGTCTTCCCTCTCGGACGAGTCCGGGAACTACTGCCTCCTTTTTGGGGTAGTGGAGGGTGAGATCCGGAAGGCGGAAAGGACCCAAAATCAGAGAAAGAACAGAAGTGCCCAGTTTTCAGTACTGATGAATGGAGTTCATACATGGCGACGTTGAGACTACCATATTTTAGGTGGGCATCGGCTTTGCATCACTGGTATCAAAGCTCGGATCTCGTTTTGCTATGAGGAGATCAGAGGATATCACCACAAATATTCGTGGATTCGGCGCTTGCATTGGATGAGGTATTTAAGGACCGTCACATGGATTTGCACTACTCACACTGCTATGCAGGACTGCGATGTCACAATAATAAGTATAGCGACGAGAATTCCAACCTATTTCGCCTTCTATTCGCTGTACAGGGCGCCCAAGCTCTTAGAATGACCAAAGAGTTTTCATCTGGTTCACTGGATAACCCAGGGAAGATTTTAACCCTCCGGTCTCTGGGAGCAGTGTACACACCCATAATCTTGGATATATCGAGAGGATGTTGAGCTACAGATACAAGAGAAGCTATAAGGTCGATTGTGGCATTTCAGAAATCTGTTCTTGAAGAGCTTGGTACATCGGAAGAAACCGAAAAGAGAAGAAGTAGCCTTGGCCTCATAGACTCCTTTCAACCAATAGAGAAGCTACTTTTCGAAGTTGCTACTTGGCTGATTGAAACTTAGAAAGCCCCTGTATACACTCCATCACAGAGGACAACTCGTCAAGAAATCAGGCTTTGCAAGGTGAATTGCTATCGTGGGTGCCAAATCTTACCGCAAACCGACCGCGAGATTTTCTTTGTCCCCAACAAGAGATTTGGCCAAAACGGGCTCATGGCACGCTCCTGGAGGAACATACTCTGACATCCCGCCAGTCAATCCAAGCAAAAGGACACTGACCATCCACGCCGCCTTCTTGGATACCGTCGTCTCGCTCTCCGAGCCATTTCGCCCGCGGTCTCACACCTACAACTGGACGAGCTACATAGCATTGTTAGTCTCATCCCCCCACATCTATCCTCATCCTACCCCCTGAACTCGAAAACCACTTACATCGAAGTACTGTGGAAATCCCTACTCCAAGATCATGTGCGCGATGCGGCCCTCCCCGAAGACGTGCCCGCTAAAACCATCGATATCAAAAAAGCCTTCTATTACTGGATAGCCAGCCTCACAGTCCCCCATCCAGACGATGTGAAGCCCAATTCGCGTCCAGAAACACTCCACCGAAGCAACAGGCTCTTACTCAAAGAGACGCTCTTCCGAGCCTCCCACCACCCAGAACTCTTCTCCTCTCCCGGAGCCCTACCAACAGCTTCGCGAGAACTTCTTCCACCTCGAACGGGACGAATACACTCGCGGCCCAGCCCAGGCACGCGGGCGCATGGCCGTCCGCGACAAAAAGCGCGCTTCTTTACTGCAGCTCCTCCTTACGTTAGCCTCGATGTCTGAGGACCTAGGTAACAACGGCGCAGTTTTGCCGGGACTGGCTGCCATCCGCGGCATACGTGACAGGGTCCTTTGCTCAAAGAAGTCTGAGAGTGACGCGGCGCTCTTCTGGGCATGCGCGGCGGTGTTCGAGAAACGGGCGGAGAAGACGCTGATTGGAAGGAGGGTTTGTGTCACCAAAAGAGGCTTTGTGGGATCGAATGTGGAGGCCGGGGACGAGGTTTGGTTGGTTAAGGGGCTGCGGACGCCGGGGGTGCTGCGGCATAGAGAGGAGGAGGGTAGGTTTAAGTGGGCTGGGGAGAGTTTTGTAGAGGGTGTTATGTTGGGGGAGGTTTTGAAAGAGACGAGTGGGTTGGAGTGAAGTTCAAAAATGTGAAGCTTGTGTGAGGTGATTTGATACCTGGGCATGGGGGTGAAGGCTTAATACCGTTGTAACGGAATTGGAGAAGTCACCAACGATGAATGACTCTTTATAGTGTAGCGTGTCAGTAGGTTATTCATAAATTACGCATATAGTGTAGATATTAGGAGCTTGTGGAACAATATTTGACTCATATGTAAATTCGAATGGCTGGGATCTTGTACCAGGGGATTTAATTTTAGAAACTTATTTCCAAGGCTTCAGGTTAAGACTATATGATTTGGAGCCGAAGTTGTCTTTTCAAACTTATATACAAGTCGCGATATGAATGCAAGAAACACCGGGGTTAGGCTATCAAACTGAAAGGCTAGATTCGTTGATATGGATCAAGTTTCCTAACGGCGTAAACGAAGTCGTCCCTTCCATATTGGTAGATGGTCTTCGCTTTTTTTCTGTTCTTCTCTCTCCATAGCGTCGAAACAGAGGAGGTCGTAATCCATATCCTCTATAATTCTCTTTCTAGGACGAATGTTCTGATTTAATCCCATATGTGGGGAGGTCATGGCAGTACTAAAATCGAAAAGTCGGCCACCGCGATAGTTTCCTTTTCGAACGTCCATAATAAGAATATCGAGGTCATTAATTTCTTCCAGTTTCTTCCTCATTGAGGAGAATTTCCTTCGGCCCAGGGGTGAATTTGCGTCTAAATCAGTGCGACCAAACGGCGAGTTAAAACGGATGAGATCTTTGAAAATTGCTCGAAGGGGTTGGCCATTGTGTTCCACGGCTCTGTTCCAATCCTGGATTTTGAATTTCCTCGTAAGGTAAAGTTCTATCTCGGACGATAGGAAAGCGTAGCCGTGGCAGCGTACCGCAAGCGCATCATCTTTGCCAGCGTCTACCAATCGCCCAAAAGCTCGACACTCGGCGAAGAAGGGATCTATATGATGGCGAACAATATTATCATCGAGAAGATGCTCCCTGAGGGGCAGGAACGGTCGCAATTCTCCTAAACTGAAAAAATTGAACCAATTGGGTTGAGTAAGAAGATATTTGCTAATTAGATTAATGACTTACAATTTTCAAGGCATATTTTTTTGCTTTTCGCTCTAAACTAAATGCGACTTCGAACACTCTACTATGAGGTTTGCGGTCAGAAGTATACTCATCGTCTGAGCTTAACTGCCGGATAACGATCAGGTTTTGAAGGTTCCCCTTAAACGGAAATAGCTTGGGACCTTTCACATTGGGAATCAAATCTGCCATAATCCTCAACCAAAGTAGAAACAAGGCAACCGTTGCTGCCTAAGGCCGGCACACCATTTTATATGAATGCGACGTCCTACATCAACCGCCAGAAAATTAATTCTTACTAAACGCGCTACGGAGCGGGGAAGGGGACATCCGCTCAGGGAACGGCGGATACAACACACACGCTAATGCTGATCTTATGCAGGGATCGACGCTCGAACAGCGAATCTCGAGGCATTGGAGAGGCAGAGTTTCGAGATAAGACATGTGCAAAAACCTACAAAGATCCGCGGCGAAAGGCATTGGTCAGCCGTGGGGGGCTGAGCAATCATCTTGCTGGTTCAGGACTTGAGATGACATGCAGACGACATGAAAGATGGTGGGTAGACAACTTAGCCTAAGGGGCCTTACAACGGGCTATAATCATATTGCTTTAAGAGGCTTGCGGAACTCACAGTTAGGAGTGAAACCTGAGGTTATGTATTCATCTTTAATCATACCAGTTTCAAGATTCCATAAGCGATATCTCAGATGGCTACTACCTTCCTCGAATATCTCACGCTACCAAATCCTCCTCTAGATACACGAGGGTGTAAAAAAGGTTCGACTACCAAAAGTAGAATTGGATACGGTCCAGATTTCGCTATAGAATGGAAAGATGTGACATGGCATAGCCTCAAAGCGACGTTTGGGAATGTACTTATGCAGTCAATGAAGAAACCTAAAATTTTAAATGCCGGAGACATTCCAGAAGAAAAGAGAGAAATCTCCGAAGAATCGGGAATGACCACTTTGGCACAGAAGTGGAACGAACAAGTCGTTGAGCACGCACTTCATGGTACGCAAGAAAAACTTCGCGTGGAGTATCCGAAGACGCCATTCTGTAGAGGTAACTTGCATTTTGAAAAGAATGATTCGCGTGGAAATCTCCAGGACGAGGATAGACGGACACACAAGCCCGACTGGCTCACCTTTCAAAAACAAGGCAGTCATAACTACAAGCTGGTTTTTGGAGATACAAAGACAGCAAGAAAATTCAAATCTCGGAATATAAATGACCCACTCCTCCAAAGGGAGTCATATTATCCACTCGAACAAATCACAAAATATATGTGGCTAGGAAAAACACGTTATGGCTTTATTCTGACTGATGAAGAACTGGTACTCGTACGACTATCATTCTTAAGAAAAGAAATAATGAACACAGAGCCATATCCTCAAAAGAAGAACCAAATGCGAATGCTCAACAACTCAATGGACGTAGGCCTGGTGGGCCCCGATCCCCACGAGGCTATAGTTGATTTCAGAAGCCAGGCTCACGCAAGATCGTTCGATTCCTATTCAGGATCTCAAACACCATATTACACGCTACTAGAATGGACTTCTATCCCGTGGTCGAACTATGGCTCAGGAAAACTTACCGTCAATTTGGGGCTGTGGTGGTGGTCCATGCTGGCGGTCCAGAGCTGCTCTATCAAGGAAGGCTTGAAATACACGGCGCTAGGCGAACGCAAGCGAGGACATAGCCCTGAATTCGATGTACGGGAACAAACCGTTAAGCAACCTGAAGCCCTTCAAAATGAAGCAGAGAGAAGTGCCGGTAAACGCCAACAAGACAAACCACAAACCCCTGAACAGGGTGTGCGACGGTCTAAGAGAAGGAGGCGCACTCCAGACTACATCGAAAGCGATTCACCTCCATCACATCGTAGAAGAACCTCCACTAACAAGAGTTCTTTTACTATGTGCAACTCTCTAGACAACATGGCTGCTTCCAGCTTAAGTACTCAAATAGAGACTTCTCCTAGCAGCTCGAAAGCTCCTTCCTTTGATAACTCTTTTCTTCGTCGTTCCCGGCATTCAAGACAGCGAGCTTCAAGTCGCGCATCTTCACAAATCACAACGGCTCAGAATTCGCAGGCAACAGAGCCGCTATATGCTTCGTTTCGGTCGATCGATTCGCAGGCATGAAGAATTCAAGGCTGATGTCGACTGTGATCAGCGGCACCCTTATCTATTATTTCTAGGTCAACCGTTAGCACGATCGCGATTTGTTTTTGGCAGCTTTTCTGTTATAATAGGCGTTTTATTCGAAAGTAAAGAAGCTAAAGCCTCAACGATTGACTTGGCCATGAGCAGATGCCAAATGCCCGGCTACCAACTTTAAACTCTGCTAGAGCCAAAAGCTCCGCTCAGGAATTACCTATCAAGCAGTGATACTACCTCATAGCAATGATAAATCACACAATAGCAACGCTAGCAGAACTTAGTACGTAAACAAAATATATTCGATTACGCGTATTCTCGGCGAGGCTCGATTGCGAGGTTCTAGCGGGGCTTCAGCCTTCAGCTCCGGCGCACCTCGCCATTTTCCCAGGCTAGCAGGCTCTTAACCTGCAGTAGAACGTATTGGCGCATAATCTACAGTACCCAACCCCATCAAGCGCGCCCATTACTCCTCCCACCACCCTCACCCCCCTCCCGGTCAGGCCCATCCCTATCCTTCTGCCCCAAAAACGTCCAAAGAATCATCAAATCGTAAACCGCCTTCAACGCCCCAGCACCCCCAAGCATCAAAACCCACATCCTCCGCCCAGCCAGCACGCCCGCGGTCCCAATCCCACCGGCCTGCGCAACCGTCTTAACCACATTAACCACGCCAAAAATAGCCGTGCGCTCGGCCGGCAGCACGACGGCGGCAATAAACGCCTGACGAGGCGCCTGGTCCATGCTCTGGGTGCACGCGCGCAGGGCCAGCAGCGCGGCTGCGATCCAGGTCCCCGCTCCCCCAGCGGGCGGTAGGGGAACGAGCGCGAGGAAGATCGCCGAGGGCAGGTGGGTGAATGTCATGGTTTTGAGCGGGCCGAGGCGCCGGGCGATGGGTAGGGCGACTAGGTTGGACCCGGCGGCGAGGATGTTGGTTATTAGGAAGAGCGTGCCGAGGGTTGCGGCGGCGAGGGA
>JANIPN010111105.1:0-18876 GCA_027478595.1 Erythroxylum anguifugum
CTCCACAATGACAAGCAGCCCTATATGCATTTAATAGTCTTATAAAGGCAGGTATGCTTTGCTGCTCTTTAGCTAGTTGATATAGAGCATCAATTGAAGAGCTACTTAACATCTTGCTCACATCTACCCTTGAGGTATTTTGTTCTGCAGATTCGCCACCACTGTCACTAGCCTCATCATCATCTGAATACTGCAAGAAAAAGAAACAATTAGTTATAAATCAAATGACAGTGTTAGCTACTATAGATTTTAACAGTCATAATTGGTCAAATAAACCTTGAGAGCCAAAGGGAGAATCATTTAGATAGTAATAGCAGATCCTTTTAATAGGTGCATATGCCTGTAAAACTCAGCATTAACTCTAAATTTTCTTTGGTTACTGAAAAGATATATCACAGAAGAGTAACTCACAATTTCTTCATCCCTTAGTGCCTTTAAACGCTTCTTGTTGCTTTCTAAAAATTTTGCAAAGTCTGGATCCTGAAAATAGTCAAGCAAACTTATTTATTGAGTATATACAAATTTGTAATACAAAAAAGACAAAATTAGAACCTATGTTGATGAGGAAAATCAACATTTATGACATTCAGAGGACATAACTCTGCACAAGCCTTAATTCTGCTTTAGATGGCAGAAAGAAGAAATTTTTGCGAAATAATCATATAGCTCTCACAGATTAAAAAATCGACATTTTGATGAAAATACACACACAAGATCAGACAGACGATAATAAATAGAAACAAATTGCTTTGAGCAAGCAACTATAATAGCATCACCTTGTCTTTCAACCTCTTTAACTTTTTCATCTTCTTTGCAAGCTCTAAACGTGCTTCATTGTTCTGCACCGGCAAAGTACCATCAACTTTCTTGTCTGAAAACAAAAATGAACTCTTTACATGACATATAAAGAAGGAAAACAAAACCAAAACGTAAAAATTCTATCAAAAACAACTAGTCTAAATGAGCAACACCCTACTAACCTTCTTGATGACTATCCAATTCAGTCTCACCCACAAGACTAAAACTCTCATCCTGATCAATTCACCATACAACAACCTCAGGAAAATCCAGAACAATTAAAAGAACCGAATTAACAGCACAACTGTTCAAGACAACGTAGTTCAAAACCTCTGACAAATATCCGTCGCTGTCGGAATCATCCGCGTCCTCATCACTCTCATCTTCCCCGAACACCGCATCAAGTGAAGCGTCTTCCGTACCTTCAAATACATTGTTCCTAAGAATCACAAAGGAAGTTAGTAAACTATCAAATCTCCATACCAAATTCCACCTTTTCTTTTGTATTACCTTGTGTTAGAAAGCTCTGTTTCTTCAGCTTCGACTCCCTCAGCCTCGGCTCGCTCGTCTTCTGCATGACCAAATTAATCAATCTGCTTAGTCACAACCACATTCACAAAGCAAAACCACGCGATTTTTAAAAGCTTACTCTTGGAAGCTTTCTTCTTGAACACAGACTTCAGCTTTCGCTTTCTTCTCAGAACTGATTGAAGGTTCTTCTTCGCGAACTTCCTCGCCTTCTTCCCCAATTTCCCCATTTCGTCACCTTCTCAAAACCACCGCAAAAACCCTAAACAAGAGTGTACGGGCAGCTAGGGGATAATGGACTTGAGGTTTGAAATTAAAAAAGTAGAGGGAGCATTGTGCAATTTAAGATATTTTTGTTTCAACCCAGCCGCCACCTAGTTTGTAGTTTGTCTTAGCAAACAATGCAACGGGGCTGATTGCCGTTGGATCGTGGAACGGACGGGTCTATGTTCATTCCTAAATTTCCATTAGGGTTTTGGCACCAAGGGACTGGAAAATCATTATGGAAAATTTCAAGGGCCGAATAGCAATTCATTAATGTAGAAAGATATTTAAATTGATATTTTATAGAATGCCATACACTGATACACAACGTCGTTTTCTGAGTGCCTTGGCCACCAAGTCTACATACCCACTGAAATTTACACGATATTCTCAATGGCCCATAGGACTCTTTTAACCGGCCTAGGATCACTACAACCGGCCACGCTCTTCTCTGCGCGTAAATTCACGTATAGCTATATTTATAAGCGTTCATTCGACGCGAGCCGTAGAAGAACAAAGCCACCGCCAAAAAGCTTTGAAGGATATTTACGAAATTCATGTTTTCTACAAGGCCAATTTGGGAATTGAAAATAAAACTGCGTTAGTATAAAAATCTTTAAAAACCCACCATTGTTACATTTCTGTTTAATCGCTTGCGGCTAGGGTTTTAGAGAAGTGCTCACTCTCTCTCCATACCTTCAGGTTTGGTTTTCGATTTTAGCCATCTCTTTTGACTGATTAGATCGATTGTTTGATGAGACGTGTTCTTGTCGTTCTTACTGGTCCTGTGTTGTGTGTGGACACTTTTTGATTGTTTGATTTAGATCTGTACCTCTTGATTTGAGAGTTGAGCTATTTTCTTGGAGTCTAATTCATTTTCTGTAATTGCGTCAGATCTGATGGATTTGTTTGAAATTAGAAGATTATATGTTAGATTTGGTTGTTTTCTGTGTGATCTGTTTTCTTTTCTGTGTTTCATATTAATCATGTTTACCTTCTTTGTTAATGCTCCGATTAACCTATAAATTGTGGTTTAGTGCTGGTGCTATTAATCTACGTGCTTATTTATCTTTCTTTGATCTTTCTTATTCTATTTGTGTGAGTCTGTACAGTTCCTATGCTTAGTATTCAACTCTTTTTTGCCTCATAGTTACGTTCCTAAATCGTTTTCACTATGCTTAGGATCAAAGCGATTTTATTACGTTTGTGCATATCGACTTTAGTTTAGGTAATATGTATCCTATTTAGACAATAATGTAACCAAAGATGATTGATTAGTTTCCGGTGGCAGATTGAGGAAAGGGGTCCAGTATGGGTAAAGAAAAGGTTCACATCAACATTGTGGTCATTGGCCATGTCGACTCTGGCAAATCCACCACAACAGGTCACTTGATCTATAAGCTTGGAGGTATTGACAAGCGTGTGATCGAGAGGTTTGAAAAGGAAGCTGCTGAGATGAACAAGAGGTCATTCAAATATGCTTGGGTGCTTGACAAACTCAAGGCTGAGCGGGAACGTGGTATCACCATTGATATTGCTCTGTGGAAATTTGAGACCACCAAGTACTACTGCACTGTCATTGATGCCCCTGGACATCGTGACTTTATCAAGAACATGATTACTGGAACTTCCCAGGCTGATTGTGCTGTCCTCATCATTGACTCAACCACTGGTGGTTTTGAGGCAGGTATCTCTAAGGATGGTCAGACACGTGAGCATGCTTTGCTTGCCTTTACCCTTGGTGTCAGACAAATGATTTGCTGCTGCAACAAGGTTTGTAATTTGTTCTGTTGTGTATTATAGTGTTGTGCAATAACTTATTAATTTAATGTGCTCATGTAATTATGTGAATTATTATTTGCTAACAGATGGATGCCACCACTCCTAAGTACTCCAAGGCAAGGTATGATGAAATTGTTAAGGAAGTGTCATCTTACTTGAAGAAGGTGGGTTACAACCCTGATAAAATTCCTTTTGTCCCCATTTCTGGATTTGAGGGTGACAACATGATTGAGAGGTCCACCAACCTCGACTGGTATAAGGGTCCAACCCTTCTTGAGGCTCTTGACTTGCTCAATGAGCCGAAGAGACCCTCGGACAAGCCCCTGCGTCTCCCACTTCAGGACGTGTACAAGATTGGTGGCATTGGAACAGTCCCTGTCGGTCGTGTTGAAACTGGTATTTTGAAGCCTGGTATGGTTGTGACTTTTGGTCCAACTGGACTGACCACTGAAGTTAAGTCGGTGGAGATGCACCATGAAGCTCTCCAGGAGGCTCTTCCTGGTGATAATGTTGGTTTCAATGTGAAGAACGTTGCTGTTAAGGATCTTAAGCGTGGATTTGTTGCCTCAAACTCCAAGGATGACCCTGCTAAGGAGGCAGCTAACTTCACCGCCCAGGTTATCATCATGAACCACCCTGGTCAGATTGGAAATGGTTATGCCCCTGTCCTGGATTGCCACACCTCTCACATTGCAGTCAAGTTTTCTGAGATCCTCACCAAGATTGACAGGCGATCTGGTAAGGAGCTTGAGAAGGAGCCCAAGTTCTTGAAGAATGGTGATGCTGGATTTGTGAAGATGATTCCTACCAAGCCCATGGTTGTTGAAACCTTCTCGGAGTATCCTCCTCTTGGCCGTTTCGCCGTGAGGGACATGCGTCAGACGGTGGCAGTTGGAGTCATCAAGAGTGTCGAGAAGAAGGATCCTACTGGAGCCAAGGTGACCAAATCTGCTGCCAAGAAGAAATGAACGTTGCAAGTTAGAGAAGGCTATCATGGAAATAAAGATTGGGTTCTTGCTAGTCGTCTATTCGTAGTGTTTTCATTAGTATGTTTTGAAAACTACTGTTGCAAGTCCCGGAGCTGTTATTCGCAGAATTGGGTTCTTGACCGACGGTGGCATGGCCCTGTATTGTCATAATCAGCCAGGAGTCGCTTATTGTCTTAATCCTCTCCTGGCCACCGTTTCAAATGTTTGTAGTACTTGCCGTCTATTTTTGTGTGATACTATTATTACTGTGTGTTTATGTTTCAAGTGATACTTGCCTTCTCTTGGACCCATTTCAACACGGTTTTGCTATAATTTTTTTTAATATGCGATACAATGCTGGCTTTTTATGTTTACATCTAAGTATCAATTTATTACGTATGCGAGGAACAATGTACGACTTCCAGTATTTACTTGACAAAGAACCATATCAAGTACATGTGAATGAAACATTAACAAATCTACAATTTGAATATGGGCCAAGTATAGGTTTGGACGAAATTGCTGGAATTAGGATGTTGGATTAGTGTACATGTAGTTTGGCACGGAGTCGGCACTTATAAGCTCTGTTTCCTCAAACTTATTATGTTTTACTTCAATGTAAAGAAAATGTGGAAGGTATGTTTTTCTAATAGGTCAAACAGATAGACTTGAAATTTGATTATTAGATTAGCTAAGAAACAAATTCAGCTAATACACTCATACAGAAACCGAAGAGGACAGGAGAAGAGAGTCTCATCTACTAGTCTCCTATGAAAATTTTCTTACTCAAAAAAGAAAAAAGCAGGGAGAGATCATGCCCTCTTATAACAACACATTAATGTCCATATTGAGTTTCCACGTTCATGTTGATATACTCCAAATCACAAGTTTTTGAGAGCAGATTCATGAGTGGCTTTCTGTGGAGTCAGTTTTGCCAGTAAGGCTTTGTTGTGACAGTGCTCTGCATCAACAAAGTAGAAATTTCCATTGGCTTTGAATGTTACAAAAGGCCTGTTCGTCTGTGGTGGTCGAATGTCGGAAAACTTGATGGTCTTCGGGATGTATGTTGCCAACCAGGACATCAT
Organism: Erythroxylum anguifugum; assembly: GCA_027478595.1. NCBI lineage: Eukaryota > Viridiplantae > Streptophyta > Magnoliopsida > Malpighiales > Erythroxylaceae > Erythroxylum > Erythroxylum anguifugum. The sequence goes on from JANIPN010111105.1 coordinate 5,426, forward strand.
TTCCACCTCAAAGCTGTCCGATCCAGGTTGCCACCTCAGCTTGTGAATGTAAGGGCTTACAAACCAGTGAAGCGCAGCTGTTGTTGAGGCACTGAAAAATATGACAGTGGATGCAACTGCACCTTTGAAGATTACATTCAGGTCCGGGGCAGTCATAAAGGTTATGACAGGACCCAAGGATACAGAGAGACAGCAGGTTGAAAGAGAGAGCATTTTTACTTTCTTGATGGTTGATGAGATCGGACCATAATAGATTACTCCAGTGTCCTTTTCATTCTCTCCAGCTTCTTTGCCTCTTCTTGGTCCAATACTGATCCTGTCATCGTCTTCTCTTGAGGTAGCTTGAGATGCCCACCTTTTCTGCCCAGAAGCAAGCTGGATGGCATTGTTGAAGTTAAACCTAGTATTCTGAGTGTGCGGCCAAGTACCAAAAGAACGGAGATGGTAACCTGAAGCAGAAAAAAAGTAGCAGCAAAAGAGAACATGTCTGAGAACAGGCTGCTAATTAGAAATTAATCCCAATACAGTTTAAGATTTGAGCTGGTAGTCAGCAGAAAGCTATCATTACCGTAAGATACAAAATACCGACAGATGTTTAAAATGATTAAATGAGAAAGAGATCATATAGATCAAGTAATCAAATAAATGTTTCCAATCTTAAAAGGATGATCACTTTGGTACATCATGTTTTGCGATCATATAAAGTTCACGACTGGTTGCACTGATGACGAACTCTTGCAACAAAAGTGATTACTTCCACAAGTTAAAAGAGACAGGAGCATGCATATTGTGAAATCTCATCAATAAATTCTAAAATCAGCATGAACAGGTTATCAAATTGCCAAGGTGAATGATACTTACTTCCATCTCAAGTCACACGTCATATTAATGAAAAACTGAAAACAGAAATATCTAAAGCACGGTAAAGAAATTTAACTCGTGAAGATAAGTCCGATTACTGAGGCATCGTGGAAGTTCCAAGACAATCATGCAAGTTGCTTCTCTACTTAGAAATAGTAAGAAAAGATTGACCCAAGAGTGGATAGCAAACAAAGGTTTAGGGATATCATTATTCTGCAGTTACGGTTTTTTATCAGCTTTATACACCATCAATTGAAACTCGTGCTAATGAGCAACAGATAACTAATGGAAAACGCAATCTAGTAAGCAACCAGGTCCTAAAACAGTTGTTGTAACACAAAAAAAACATAATAATCTCCAAACAAAATAGTCATTCTTAGATCTTTTACAAAAATCAAGTGAATATAAAAGCTGGCAAGCAAGACAAGAGTGTCAAGTGGGAAGACAAACAAATGCATCACATAGTCTCATACAAATAAAAGGACACGCAAATTCAACTGTAATGTTCAGTTTTTGATAAACCCCAGAGTAAATCTTTCTATTATAAGCAGCGTACGTCAGAAATGGTGAAAAAGTTCAACAAGAAAAGAGTTGACAAGATCGCAGGCACAAATACACCAACTCTCTTCCCATATAAAATGTTCCTAAGAACGCCCAAGCATAAAAAACCATTTGAAAGCATTTATATACATCAACAAATTGAAAACAAAGAGAACAAAGAACACGATAAGATTCTCAAATACCCAAACATAGGAAAGATCGTAACTTTGTACCAACCCAATGATCAACCAACAAACTTGAAAGTAATCTCAACTTCAAGGGATTGATGATCTCTGACTCGGTAAAAGAACACATGGGATGGGACAAATCACGTTACTTTAATAATCCGCCTACTACAAATGAACTGCAAAATTGAAGAACGATCAAAACCTGAGTGAAAGCGAGTGCCTTTGGATTGGGATCGAAGCAAGTATAGTAGAGCCGCTCTCGCCATTTGCTTTTGGTTCACAAACCACACGGAGCTGGTGGGGTTTTGCAAATAGCCACTTTTTTTATTGTTTAATTTGATTCATAAAATGGACACATGGTATAGTTGTTACCCGAGGTCACGAGTTCAATTCTCTGGATGCCCCTCGTAAATCTTTATTTTCTCATGACTGGCATCCTTTTTAGAGTTTGTTTTGTCCTTTTCTTTTCCTTTCATTCATTCACGAGTGAAACTGAAAACAAGCTCTACTCGCACTCACCTGTCACCATTTCCTACCAGTTCTCAAAACCAACTTCTCTATCGTCTATCTCCCACTTACTGACCCATCTGCCAAATCCTTGAAAAGCTCCAGTCTTTCGGTCAACCACTGCCCATTGGGCTTCATAAACGGTACTTACTTCTCATTTTCATACAGTTTCGCTTCATAAATTGTGCAGTTGGTTGAATAACTTCAGACAAGATTAAAGATTGCTACTTTGAAGCTTTGTAGAGAGATAAGGTAAGCATACAAGCTGTCAGCTGTGATTTTTTTTCGAATTGTGAAGAAAAAAAATTCTTTTTCGTCTTTCTTTGTTATTTGAGAATAATTTCTTCTGTGTTAGATAAGATTAAATGAATGTGCTTGAATCTTCTTCTTCTTCTTTTTTTCGCAGTTTTCATTTTTTGTGTTTTTACGAGTAATAGAAACTAATAAAGTTGGAAAGCTTGAGCATTTTTGGATGCGTATCTGTGGTTCTGATGGATCCCGTCTTTTATGGTCATCAGATGGAACCAATTGGTGGGTCCATTGCGGATTTCAGGAATGTTAGACTGGGTGATTCAGATGATAAAGCCAAGGAAATTGAGGGTTTGAAGCATCGCGTAGATGAAATCTTCCAGAATGTAGATAAAGTGAGATTGATTTGATTCTTAAACTTTACATTTACTGCTTCTTTTCTGTTGTTTCCTGATTCAAGTGCATCAACTAGTTTTGTTTTTAATTTCTAAACATGTAGCTTGAGCAAAAGGTCAATGAGGTTGACCAATTCTACTTGGAGATGAGTAAAAAGCAACCGACTGCTTCAAAAACTAGCTCTGTTGTGAAAGAAAAAGATAAGGAAAGACATGTCCCAAGCATTAAAAAGCAGCAACAAGACGCTTCACGGCGAGAGGCAGCAGCTTCGAAGAGAATGCAAGAGCTTATGCGCCAGTTCGGAACAATATTGCGTCAGGCAATATTCAATGCTTTGTCATGTGCACTCTCTATTATCAGCTGTAATCTTAGGCTTTGGCTGAACTCTACTTGTTTTATATTTGTAATAGGCCTACATTTCATATCATGTCCTGAGATGGACTACCATATCCTTGTTTGCATTTTTTGACTGCAGGCAACAAGACCTTCATGTTGCACCATATCTTCGTATTTTATCATGATAAATTTATTGGCTTCAAGAGCAACTGAATCAGATGTAACAAGTATTGTTGTAAATCATTCTTATTGAAGCTTAGGGACATAATGATACTAATTTGCATTTTTACTTTCTTATATGATTTTAGATAACACAGCACAAGTGGGCATGGCCCTTTATGCAACCAGTGGATGTGAAGGGTTTGGGTCTGGATGACTATTATGAGGTAAAAGTTCTATCTTTGAAAATTTTCACTCTTCAAGTTGGCAAAGTTCCTATCTTATGCATATTGTGACATGTCCTTGACAAGTGAATTTACGAATGGAAATTTCTGTACTTCAGTTTCATGTCATTACTTGTTTGTGAACTTGGACATTGTCCCATACCCAGAGTTTCTTTTGACCATTTTTTTGATTGATCGAGTAATTGCCCAGGCACCTTGGCATTTGATTTTCTGTTACAAATTGCGTTTTATGGTGTCTGCCTAGGTTATTGACAAGCCCATGGATTTCAGTACAATAAAAAATCAAATGGAGGCAAAGGATGGCACTGGATATAAGACTGTCCGGGAGATATGTGCTGATGTGAGGTTAGTTTTCAAGAATGCAATGAAATACAATGAAGAAAGAAGTGATGTTCATGTAATGGCAAAAACTTTGCTTGGAAAATTTGAAGAGAAGTGGCTACAATTCCTACCTAAAGTCACTGAAGAGGTAACTTTTAAGCAAGCTGTCTTAGTTTTGGAAGTTATTCACTTTCTTCATTTCCAAATCATAAAAACAGTTACTTTTGCTGTTGATGTATATGACTGTTAACTTTGAAGTCAATGTATATACAGGAAAGAAGACGAGAAGAGGAGGAAGCTGAGGCTCAGTTAGGCATGCAACTTGCTCAAGAGGCTGCTCATGCAAAAATGGCTAGAGATTTGAGTAATGAGGTAGTTTACACTAATTAATACTAAAACAAAATTAATAACCTTCAATACAAAAATGCTTTTGACTCTCTTGCATATAGAGTGGGTAGAAAGAATTTGAAAATGATTTTAGTTCTTCCAACATGGTGAAGTTGCTGTTGCTATTGATATACTTCAATGTAAATAGAGTTCTTCTAATAGGATTCCAATAGAGGGTATGTCGTCTCACATTATGCTTACTCTCTTCAGCTATATGAGCTTGATATGCATTTGGAAGAACTTAAAGAAGCAGTTGTTAAAAAATGCAGGTTTGTCCTATCAACTTTATGTCTGATGTGGTGAATGCTTTAATTATAAATTGCATTTGGTGTAGTTGGAATATCTTTGTGATTGTCATTGTTTTCTGTGTCAATTTTGTATAATTAACAATCAACATTTATTACTGGTCTGGAATTGCTTCGAAGTTCCTAATCAACTTCTGAGGCTTTTCTATGTTGCTTTTCCATTGGATTATTTGTATGTTACCTTATTGTCGAAAAATGTCAAATGGGTGATTATTTGTATATTACCTTATAGACGAATAATGTCAAATGGGTGATATATCATCTTTCTTCTGATGCATTCTACGGTTGCCTGAATGGCTAAATTTAGTGTTTCTGTGAAAATGTATTCATTGGTCTTAATTTCCAAGTGCAGTGAATCATTATGTTGTTAGATTGTGGAATTGTTCTGACCTGAGTAGTTTTTTCTGCATTCTGGTGTGGCAGAGCCTCTTGTATCTGGTAGTTGTCTAGAAACATGTAGATTATAATAAGGGATGAATCATTGTGCTTTTTAATTGTTATATTGAGTTGCTTCTTAAAGGATACTACTTTTGGATGATCTGGATAGTAAAGAATGTAGATTTTTCATACGTGCGTTATGATGAAGGTGTTATAACTCTGCTTCCTTACTTTCTTCAGCAAGGGAAATTTGATTCTGGAAATGCTGTTACAGGAAAATGTCTACTGAAGAGAAAAGAAAACTAGGGGCAGCCCTTACAAGATTGTCTCCTGAAGATCTAACTAAAGCATTAGAGATTGTTGCTCAAAACAATCCAGGCTTTCAAGCGACAGCTCAAGAGGTGGATCTTGACATTGATGCACAGGTAAGTTTCTTCATACTGCAATCCTTTTCTGTATCCTTATTTCTGGGATTTAAATGTTCTGGTTTGTGAAGGAACAAAAGTGTGATTAATACAATGGTCTTGTTTTATGCAGAGTCAATCAACATTGTGGAGGTTAAAATTTTTCGTGAAAGATGCTCTCGAAGCCCAAGGCAATGCTGCAGGAAGCGTGGGAGGCAATACGAATGCTCGGACCAATATCAACAACAACAAAAACAACGGTAAAAGAAAACGAGAGATATGTGATGCAATTGCGAAAACTGCCAAGAAGAGGAATAAAAAGTCATCATCTTGATCACAAAAACCTGAGTGTGGTCGTGGCAAGCTTTCTCCTTGGATGGAGCAGCTTACTAGGTTTACATTTCTTCTACAAAATGAGCCTGACTAGGTTTCTGTAGGAATACAGCTTACTGTGTTGTACCAATGGTCTTAGACTCAAAATCTCTCTCCCCCTTGTCTTGTATCAATTCTTTATCTGAACAAAGACTTTGTTGCCCATCAAATCAAACAAAACCTTGTACACATACTAAGAATCAAAAGCCGTGTGTTCTTGTGCTTCCTTAGCAGTCTCTATGATATTGAAGTGCAGAGAAAAGCAACTAGTTTAGTTTACTTCCATGTAACTATTTGCCTAATGACAAAAGACTTTTCTTATAATATTTCTTTTAATTTAAATATGTTAATTTGTCAAAAGTATTTATTTAAAAATAAAATTTTGATTTGATTGCATTGAAACTTGTTTATCGCAAATTTAAAAAATAATAATTGAATTTTTATATAAAATACAAATTTATGTGTATATTAATAAAAATTATAATAAACACTAAATTTTAGTAATAAGAATTATTTTATTACAACATAAATAAAGATGGTAATTCCCATTTGTTATTGTATTAATAAAAAGTTAAAAACTAATTAAAAAGTTGAATTTACTGAAATTTTGGTACCAAATTAAGATCAGGAAATTGTGGTATATATATATGGTAGTTGGTACCAATTTGTTCCTTCACGTCACAAACACAAAATATGTAGAGCCAACGCCGCCCTACTACTTACACCAGACTCGCCATTTCAATCTCAATTCTCTTCTCTAGAATCAAAACCCTTGTATTTGTTAATTCTCGTGCAAAGGTTGTAATTTTGAATATGCTATAATTTGAATCTCTCTGTTTTACATGTTAGTATCTGTTTTTGTTTTCTTAAGCTGTAAAAAGTTTCGAGCTTTCTGAAGATTTGAGCTTTTATGTATATGTGAGTGTGACAGTGATGTCTGTATGTGTGTGTTTTGTTTAATGTTTTCTCAGCTTGCTTTCGTTGTTATGAGACATCATATGGAACCGATAGGTGGTCCGCTTCCAGATTATAGGAATGTCAGAGTGGGTGATTCAGACGTTAATGCCAAGGACATTGAGGGTTTCAAGCATCGACTGGAGGAAATTTTCTTGAATGCTGATAAGGTAAGATTCGTTCATTACTCGTTTTATTCTTTGAATGTGCTGTTTTATTGTTGCTGTTTAGTAATTTGGTTGCTTGTGCTTCTCTTTCCAATACGTAAACTTGTAGCTTGAGCAAAGAGTGAATGAGATCGAACAATTCTACTCAAGTATTGGTAAAAAGCAACCAACTGGTTCAAAAGGTAGCTCTGTTGTGAAAGAGAAGGAGAGACATGTTTCCAACATTAAGAAGAAGCAGCATCAAGATCCCTCGCAGAGGGACGCAACAGCTGCAAAAAGAATGCAGGAGCTAATACGCCAATTCGGCACGAAATTGCATCAGGCAATCTTCATTGCTCTTTCATGCATCTGCTTTAGTATCAGCTGTAATCTTCTGGTTTTCCTAGAGATTAACTTGATTTACATTTTACATGGACCAAAAGGGCATTGTTTGAATTCTTTTCCCATCTGTTTGAGTACTTGGTTATTGCTTCCTATGGTTTTCCTTTATCATGATTTTGTTGGCCTTGATAATAGGTTAGTCTGACATAACAAGTATTGTTGGTATCCATTTTAATTTTTGGACGTAAGCTAGACTTGGTAATGAGTCTATAGTTTAGTATCCCATTATTGGATGCTTGAAGATTAGGAACAGTCATACTTATTAGCGTGATATGCTTTCTTCTTTGTTTTTCAGTTAACACAACACAAGTGGGCGCTTCCCTTTATGCAACCTGTGGATGTTGAGGGTCTGGGTTTAGATGATTATTATGAGGTAAGTTGAATATAGTACATGTGGAATCATTACGCAAGTTTCAAAGATGTGGGGTTTATTTTATGTGAGACCCTTTTCGATTAGGTTTGTCAAACATGACTATGTAATAACGCTATAACTGCCACTAATGCCACTGGTTTGTTGACTTGGACAAATTTCCCAAATTATTAGTGCTCTTCATCATATCTTCTTGAGCAATTCATCAGGCATTTTTGGTCTGGAATTTCTTTTACAATTGCTTCTTGTGGTATCTGACTAGATTATTGACAAGCCCATGGACTTTAGTACAATAAAAAAGCAAATGGAGGCAAAAGACGGCACTGGCTATAAGAATGTCAGGGAGATATGTGCTGATGTGAGATTAATTTTTAAGAATGCAATGAAATATAATGAAGAAAGAAGCGAGTATCATGTTAAGGCCAAAACTTTGCTGGGAAAGTTTGAAGAGAAGTGGTTACAGTTTCTACCTAAAGTTACAGAAGAGGTAACTTTTAGTGAATATGTCTGTCTTCAAATTTACTAGATTGACTCCTTTACTGAATGGAAAAATGAAAAAGAAAAATCAATAAACTTTCATAGGAGAGAATACGAGAAGAGGAAGAAGCTGAGGCTCAGATGGACATGCAACTTGCTCAAGAGGCTGCTCATGCTAAAATGGCTAAAAGTTTGAGCAGTGAGGTATATTGCTCTTAGATGTTCCAAGATAGAATAGATAAATGATTCATAATAATTTAGATCTTCCATTGTATTGAATTATAGTTAACTGTTTTCAGCTACATGAGCTTGATATGCATTTGGAAGAGCTTAGAGACATGGTTGTTAAAAAATGCAGGTTTTGTCGTAACTAGTTCGGTTTGTAATCAACTTCCTGGTTCTTTGCATGCATCAACTAGAAGTTAATGTGAAGTGCTATTCCAGGAAAATTTCAACAGATGAGAAAAGAAAGCTCTGGGCAGCTCTAGCAAGATTGTCTCCGGAAGATCTAACTAGAGCATTAGATATCGTAGCTGAAAACAATCCAGCTTTCCAGGCGAAGGTTGAAGAGGTGGAACTTGACATGGACGCACAGGTGCTGCATCACTGTTAACTTTTTTTCGGATTTGGTTGGTGTCGAAACAAAATATCAGAAAATGTTTTTCCATTGTGTGCAGAGCGAATCAACTTTATGGAGATTAAAGTTTTTTGTGAAGGATGCACTTAAAGCTCAAGACAAAGCTACAGGAATCACTCTAAGCAATGCCAACACCCAGACCAACAACAATAACAACAAAAGGAAACGAGAGATCCCATTGGACAATGACAACAATCAGACCACCCACAACAACAAGAGAAAACGGGAGATTTGTGATGCTATTGCTAAAACTGCCAAGAAAAGGACTAAAAAGCCAACTTCTTGATCTCATCCCTTGCTGGCTCTAATTTACATATCAAACATTTTTGCTAGGCAGCATTACTAGCAGAAAATGAATCGTAACTAGTTTAATATAGTAAGGCTGGTTTTGGATTCTCTTGGGTGAATCTTGTTTTGCTGTAAAACGATGTTGGCTGGCTCTACTCACAGAGTCTAGCCTTATTATTATTATTTTTAATGATATAAATCATCTGTGAGAAGACCACTTTTGGCCATCTACCCTTTGATGGTTTTAGTGATTGTAGGGTCTATACGAATTCAACTATCTTCTGCATGTGTCAAAACTGATAGGTGATAGTTAAGGTCTACAATAAGTTGAACACAAGAAACTTTTTGTATCAGATCAAACTCAATTATGCAGTAACTAGTCGCAATTTCCCATCCAGTCGCTCACATGAACAATTTCTCAAAATGGGAAATCAAGTACTATAACCATTACAATCTGAAAAGCACATATGACAACAGTTGGCTACAATTCTGTTATTCTAAGATTCATCTTTCGGAGCCGTTTCAATGACGTTATTGGTTGTACCATTCTGTTTCCTTTCTGCTTGAAGAGAACGACACAGTGATTCCAGCTTTTCTTTCTGGTTCTTGGTCTTCTCCAATTGTTTCTTCAATTTCTCTCGCTGTTCAAAATAACAAATTCTCAATTTTCTTGCTAAATTTCAACCAAAAACTTCTCCTTACTTGGTCAATAATGAGGTAAACAGTATACCTCCTCAACCAGTTCTATGAGAGTAACATCAGATTTCTCACATTTGCTCTTCAAGAACATATTTTCCTTCTTCAGTTCCATTATCGATTTCGCCATCTGATCATTTTTGCAAGAATAATGGATATTAACTGTTGTTAACATTTAACATCATACGCTAATCCAAAATTGGAATGTACCTTTTCAATCTCTTGCTTGAATGTTGAGAGTACATCCTGCACAATCAGCTCAGTATGAATCAAATATGTAGGACTTACGGTGATTCTGACTCAAAATGTGATTGATCAGAGAAGGGATGAGGGAAAATGTTTAATGTTTGAAGCTGACCTGAAATTGTTGGAACTTTTCTCCATCGGCTGTCAACTGCAAACGTAAGTTTTTCTCAGTGGCCAACAACTGAGGCACCTGTTCTGCATAGATCTTCATCTGGGACTGCCCCTGGGCCAACTTCTCCTCATGTTGCTTGATCTTCAATTCAGCAAGCTGAAGCTCCAATGTTTTCTGTTTCAACTGTGCATTCCAATTCCCAGCAACAAGAAGATAGACTGTGACCTCCAAAAGAAAGAAACAAAAACCCTTTGCATTGAACTCAAGCATGAAGGCGTACCTTCTGTGCATGTTGTTCCTCTAACAGAGTATACTGATCAGCAAATTGCTTGAGTTTACTTCTTAACCTAAGCATGATTATCTTGAGAGTAAGAAGATATATATGTACTGAATACCCATCAGATACATTCAATCACTTTTAAGAGCAAGCAAAAGGAGTAAACAAGCTCCAAGCAAAAGAATGGGACTGATTGAAAAGACTCCCTATAAATCCTAGTATGGAAGAAGTCAAACAATCCACCAAAAGAAGGGACATTTGAACTTCGGCTCTACCTTCTAGCCTATAGTATCACTACATTGAAACATGGAATTCAAAACAGAACACAGATCAAATTAATAAGACAGAACATGAAGTGTTTTTTTACATCTCATTTTCCTTCAACTGAGAAAGAGATTCCTCTTTTTGCTCTTCTAGTTTAATGCTAACATCCTGCAAGAAGAACACTTCTGACATTCAGTGATCTCAAAATGATTATTTACTGTACCAGGAGCAAAGAATCAAATAACCTGCTTCGTCTTAGTAACAGCTCATAGGCACTCATTAGGTAAAAAAATGTAAACCAAAACCTTTAATGCATCTTGGCACTTGGTTGACAAATCCAATCTCAAATTCTGCCCCTCTGTTGACATCCGTTTGCATTCATCCTGTTAATTTATAAGCAAATCAGTTCTCACTTGGCAGATCTTGCACCACATTTGTGAATTTATTCCCAAAACATAAAGCAGACAACAATGTCGATAAAATCAGCAATCAAAACTTGAGTGCTACAGTTTGATGATAAAATTAGCTTTGGAAACCTTACCATTAATAATTTATTCTGACGCTGTAACTCTCTACACAATGATTCAAGCTTGTCACGAACACCTATAGCTGCAACAATTATGAACTGAATAATATCAATACCCAGTGTCAATCAATCTCCAAAGCAGGCAAAATTTTAGATAAGCTCCAAGTGCCACCATCTTTATTGAAGTTTCATCTTTAGGAAAGAGAACATACAATCCTGATATGGATGCAAATAAATAAGGTGTACACACAAAAATCTTACAGATAATTTAGTTGGGTAGTCAATATATCTGAGAAAAATTCAAAACCTGATGACTTCATGATTATATGGAGGATAAATATTACATCTAGATAACATATTTATATGGAAGCAAAACCTTTCAAAAGTCACAAACTACAAGCATATAATATGCATGATGTGAATACATAAGCATTAAGGTTTCATATGCCACATTAAATTTCACCTGCATCTCTCTCAGCAAGAACTTGTTGATACTTAAACATGAACTCTAGAAGCTCCTTTTCTGATTTCAATGCCTTTTTCGTGTTCTTTCGCTTTGCATCACAAGATTCCTGTGGCAATAAATAGGGTATCATGAATCAGGAAAGCTCCCCAAATATGATAACTATCCAGAGAAAAACTGACACCAAGACATTTCTAAGAATACTGTAATCCTGGGTCAGTAACGAGCCATAAGATGTTACTAACTACTTTACTGCTTTTCTGTAATTCACTTGTAGCTGAAGATGGCAAAACTTTAGCATCTTTTGTTTGTGTGTCCATATCTCCTTGAATGGCTGCAAAGGATGTACCATAGAATCACAATCTCAGACAATCAAAGACGAGAGGAAGCAAAGAAATGAATCAGAAGAGTGTCGTTACATCTGCCTGTACTTTGACAGTTCCCTTGAACATGCTCTTGCACATTTGTATGTTCAGATATCCCAATTGGAGATTCCGAGACCAAGGTAGCTGAATCAGGCATGGCATCCGGACATTCTACCTGCTTTACACAAACATAATCAACAGCTTCTAGCAAGTGCGCAGAAGAACATGCAAGCATTCTCAAATTTATAAACTGGACAAGGAAATGCTATCGCTTGTTGGTCACCTCATTCCCATTCTGAACTGGTTGAGCTTCATTATTTATAAGTTCTGCCGCGATCTTGTCCTCCTTGCAATCATTGTGCAGCTTCTCTTGCCCTAAATCTGGGGTTTGAGGAGCTAAAGGATCAGTTGAGCTGTCAACAAAGCCATCTGGCAACGAATCCACTTCAGGAAGCTGATTTGCATCTAAGTTCTCCATTTCTCCGGCAGTTTCTGTTTCAGATTCCGGCCATCAACACAAATCATTACAAAAATTCATAGTAGCAACAAAAAATAAGAGATAACAACAACAGATTTCGTCTACGTTCAACATCGTTCCAAAACGTTAATATAGAGAAAATAGTTAACCGATTCTCTCAAACCTACAAACATCCCGTCATTGCGTATCTAGTGAAGAAAAGAATTGGGCTTTTTCCTTATTTCCAGGAAAACAAAAAGGGTTTTCACCCACCAATCATTCAATTCCATAAGCTTGAAATGAAAGAAGTCAACAACAAAATTGATCACCCAACTTGTAAACTTTCGAAGAGTTGCCGTATTGACTGAAAAGTTTCGATTTTTCACGTTCTTTGGAGCCGAATGAAGCACACACACAAAAAGAAAACATCGATCAAAAGGAACAAAGACCAAAAAAAAAAAGAACAACAGACAACTAACTGTGAAATATATGTCTGAAATGAAGAACAGATCGAGAGAGAGAGGGCCTGAGGTAGAGGGAGAGGGAGAGGGAGAGTTACCATGTAAGAGAAGAGATCAATAAAAGAGCAAGACGGAAGACAAGTTCCAATGAAGCAGTCGTTCATGAACTGAAACCTCAAAAAACTGAACCTTTTGACACTTGTTCAGTGATGTGTTCTTTAAGACCCTGTTTGGATGAGGAGTTAGGAATAGAAGAGGATGAAATGTAACACACTTCTATCATTTATTTAAAGATTTTATAATAAAATGGAATGGAATTGGATGAAAGTGAAAGGTTTTATGTTACGTTCCATTCCATCATAGTGAAAATAAGAAACCTTCGATAAATAAAGTCTGACAGTAATTGAGATAAATATAGATTTGCTATGTTTCTCGGATTTAGTTTCATTAAATGAAGTCTGACAGTAGTTGAGATAAATATGGATTTGTTGCAGTCTTTACTGTGTCAACCAAAATATACTGTAGGTGATATTATCTGCCGTAGAAAGCTGCATTAATTTCGTTGAAGGTATACTACATTACTACTTGGTTCAGCCGGATTCTGGCCGAATGGTGCGTAGCCGTTTGGATCCATAGATTGGCTATCTCCTGGTATGATCTTC
>JANIPN010111307.1:0-18874 GCA_027478595.1 Erythroxylum anguifugum
TAACAGAATAATAAATAGGGAATAGGGAATAGGAGGTAAGCACTTGTCTTCGGTATAAAGTTTATTTCATAGCGGTTCTTCACAGCAACGGCTGGCCAATTATTACTCTGGATTGTAGTTTGTCGCCCGGAAAGGCTGGTATCCGTACCTGGAGGCTTGGTGGCCCCGCTGGGGGGATGGGGGGGATGGGGGAGATGGTAGCCCGAGTTGGCAGACACCGCACGTGGCGTTGATAGGGGCGATCTCACCCCGACCATCCTGGTTTGGGTATCATCGCGCGAGAGCTTCATCCTGCCTGCAACACAGCAACACCACGGGCGGGACGGCAAGGTTTAGTCAACATCGCGATAATACCCATGTGGAATACGGGATACGTTCCTGCATATATTGAAACGACGATGGCGGGCGTGCTCGTGGCGTGGGTGGGCGACGCATGTAAAAAGGTGGTTGTGCAGCTGCTCTTCTGGATCTGAGCCTTCTCGAGAACTATCAGTCATCTCGGCTTTCCAAGATGCCTCGTTCTATGCTGTCGTTTCTCGTCGTGCTGCTTGCAGGCACCGCATGCGGAACTCCCGTGGACCTAGCTCCACGCCAGTCTGCTGCTACTCTGGGTTTGTTGTCGGAGAATTCAGTTCCCCCAGACGTGTAAGGCTAACAGAATCAGTCTCGCCCAGTACCTATGAAGACCTCGTCCATTACGCTCAATACATCCCAGCAAGCAGTCCAGCGTGCGCCCGGCCACCCCACGGTGCTACGCTTGTCCACTTCACAAATATCGCTTCCACCGACACGCAAGCTGCTTTGTTTCGATCAGATGGCAGGGAAGAGTTTGTACTTAGCTTTCCCGGAAGCGGCAGTGTACAGGACTTGATTCTTGATGCAATCTTCCTTCCGGTACCGTATGTTGCCGCAGGTGTTCAGTGCGACCACTGCACTGTTCATGCTGGATTTCTCACGGCCTGGAACTCAGCGCTATCTGACGTAGATCAAGCTGTCCGCCGCGTTATGGCGGAGAACCCGAGCTATTCTCTTACCATCACTGGAACTAGCCTCGGTGGTGCGCTGGCAGAGCTGGCTTACGGCAGTTTTGCTTCGCAAAGCTTGTTCCGTGTGAAACTGCTTTATACGTATGGCGCTCCTCGCGTCGGTAACCAGCTTTACGCAAACTACATCGATAGCCTGTCCAAAGTTTCCGGATCAGACCCCGGCGCATACTTCCGAGTGACCCATGAAAGTGGTAAGCGCGACCTCACTGTCCAATTTGAAGAGTAAACGACGCTAAGTAGAGATCAAGATATTGTTCCACGATATCCGCCAAATGTCTTTGGGTCTTATGTCCACCCTCAGACGGAATATTGGGAGTCAACTCTGGTACCAGCCCGAAACACTACGTATAGATGCTTTGGCCAAGAACCAGGTGACTGCAACAATTCTTCGCCACTGAATCCCGGAACGTTGGTGGCGCACGTAACCTATGCGGGGTTTGATTACAGCTGCTCTTCTTAACTCTGTCAGCAATTCATGATTTTCAAGGGAGATAGAGAATAGATGTTTTACTGTAGACGGAAGTGGAGGATAGTTTGATGTTGTTGGGCTGACTGTGCGTGGTAGTCGAAAAGGAGACGGCTGTGGCTATCATATTATGGTGAAAATAATAATGATATCATTATGTGGCTGGGGTATAGTTGTGGATCCGGTAGTATTTGGGGTTCAGGGGTAGGCAGGCGAAATCGATGATAATTGCGAGGAGGCTGGAGGGCCAGGTAGATGGTGGCTGCGGCAAGGATACTTGAGAACTGGTTGTTATCGATGAAGTTTGAAGGACGGTTGGAGGAACGGAACTATCATTGAAGCTGTGGAGGAGACCCTGATGATTTCTTGGGGGAGAAGGTGGCTGGCGTACGTGTTGTCTGATTGCCAAAGACCTTTCGACTCTTTACTTACTTCTGCTTGGTCCCCAAGTCGTTCTTATTAATATTTCTATCGGCGGATTGAGTTTATTTTGCTTTTCCCAAGCTCAATTTTCTGATTGTGGAACAGAAGTCTCTTTGAAGTCAATGAAATGCTGTAAAGAATCAAGGGACTGCAAATAGGTCAAGCAAAATTTATATATTTAGCTAAGACACGGATCGCCGGAAAGGGCGCTGATCGTTTCAACTTCGGTCCAACGCCAATTACTCCCCAAATTCGCTATGCTCATGGAACTGCCTCCGTCAAGGTTATGATTTTGCCCTATCCCCACTATGAGTTAAGCTTCTCCTCAAGACATTAACTCCGTTTGTTATTCTACAGCTCCCCCCTTATTGCGGTCTCCTTCGGCTCTCCGACAAGGGTGCCACAGCTCATGGTAACTGCTGCGCAGTGTGGCTCGCATTCGGTCTGGCAGGCGCGGTAACTGGTGGTAGTAGCCGTAGTCGGGCAGCATTCATCGTGGCAGGGGATGGTATGCGTGTTCAAGACAAGACACTGAGGCTCGCGGCAGAATTCGGTGAAGGGTTTGCAGCGAATCTCCGGCGAAGTCTCCACCTCGGTGTACGTGTAGCAAGAATGTGCTGCTTTCGCGGTGATGGTCGTCTCGTACTCGGTGGTGGTTGTCAAGGTCTTGACGAAGGTCGTAGCCGTAGGTTCGCAGTTAGCGTGAGTGGTGATTGGGGTATGCCTGGACCTGTTGGAGGCCGCGACGGTGAGGGAGAGGGCGGAGATGATGGCGACGATAGAAAATTGCATTGTGCTTAGTGAGGATGTGCGATAAGAATTCTTCTAGATCAAGAGATGTAATTTTGAGTCGAATTTGATAGCTTGCAAGTAGGTAATTCCTAATCTGCCTGGTACTGATTGAAGTGGGAGTACCTTAGGATACTTATAGTCTCATTCTCGAGATTCAAAATATCTCGACCTTCGTCCTATTAATACTTAGAGTGCTTATATCTTTGTGTCGTTCTAATAATGGCAAGTTCGAGGGCGCGAGCGATACAGTGGCCCATCTCGGCTATCTTGGTACTCTACCAAGGTCATTGATTCTTCTCGCAGCCACGTTCTGAGAGGTGGGCTGGAAGCCATTCACAAAATAGATCTATACCCGGTGGGCTAGCTTTCTTATCCCAAGCCCCGATAAAGTACGCTCTTAAATTAGTATGCGATACATTGTACTATGATTGTAGCGTGTGGCTGGCCGACCGGAGAAAGATCAATAATGCTAAATATAGCAGCCGAAAGAAGAGAGAGTGTTCGAGAACGCCCAGCTTGTTGCGGGGGCGTCAAGCCACATGGATGCACGGCCAGGCGTACGAGTACTCGACTTCTCCAAACAGCGCGTGGGACACGCGTTGAAATGTACATCGCTTCATCAAATCTATTTTATGCGATATACTCTATGTTATAAGCTATGCGTGATCATATGCGGTAAATGTTCGAGTGTTAGCAGTCCTTCACGACGCAAGCCAAATGTAATTGCGATTTGCTCTAGGAACGCCGGGGGCGCGATAGGCGCTTCTACCTCTGCAGTCAACACAACATAAAATGCATCTAAGCGAAAGGAAGAAGATTAGGATCACCTTACATATTAACTATAGTCTAGAGATCCTTTAGGATTGCAGGGGTTCGTTACTGTGGTTTATGTCATACCGTCATACGTCGAGCTTTCGCGACATTTCCGTCCAAAATTTGCCATGACTTTCCGACTTCTAACGCTGTAAACAGGGCACCTTTCTACAATCGCTCTGCATACAATAAGCGCATTTTCCGTAGCTAATCATAGGTACAAATCATTCTCAACTCGCCGCCGCCCTATCTGGCGGCCCACAATTGACGTTCTAGTATTGGCTATCGACAACATTCATTTTTAAGGTGATATCGTCTCTACAGCCAACACGCAGGAATGGATTATAAGGAACGGTAAAAGTAGGAAGCTTTGGTACACGCTGCATTGGGGTTTGCAAATCAAGCGGAGGAATAATGCCAACCCCAGTGTACTAGCATTGAGAATCTCCAACTACCTAGGTACTATGTAGCATCCTAGACCGAGAACGGCGAGAAGCTATTGGCGGATCAGCACAGCCACAATTTCCGAGAAGAAGAACGGTTTCGAGCCATCCAACCATTCCAAAACAGTGTCCCGAACGACAATCTTCAGCTTCATCATGTAGAGTTATAGCGCTACGGCTCAAGCCCATCCAAATCCTTGCTGTTATTGCTTTGGTGCTCTGATGACTCCGTGAAAGTTGTCTTAAGGATTTAGAAACCCCGCTTGTGACAATACTCGGCTCGTAACAAATTTCGATTAACCCTTCAAGAGCAGAATCATGGAGTTACCTCGCAAAATGCGAGAATATAGTATAGCAGTCTCTGGGCAGGGAGGGTCCGGTACGAGAAGCCTTCTTAGGCAGGTATGCTCAGCCATTTTCTTAGCTCGACTTACACTCAGTTTTTAAGATTTCGGGCCGTTACTTTGGGGATCGTGAGATTTATGATCCAACTGGAGAGGAATGGCGCCGATGTGTTAACGTCGACGGACAGCCTGACCTCATTAATCTGATCAACTTCCCCAGCCTCCCCGAGTACGTCGCATTCCGCGAACAAGTTATTAAAAGCTGCGATGTCGTGGTCGTTGTTTTCAGTATCACCTCCTCGGAGACTTTTAAGTCCATCAGGGAGCTATACGCCGATATTTTTCACGCTAGGAAGGAAGCAGAAGAAGGGAAATGTAAGCCCGGGCTTCCGGTTTTCCTGGTCGGAAATAAATTGGATATGGAGAAGCAACGAGTTGTGAGCGAGAATGAGGCAGCGCAGCTAGCGCGGGAGATGGACATGGAGTACAGGGAAGTTTCGTGTAAGACTGGAGCTGGTATCGAGGAGCTTGAGGAGGCCATTGTTAGGAAGGCTAGAAGGTGGCGGGAAGAAGTGTCAGACAAGTCAGTAGCGCAGGCGCCGGCTATGGCCGTGAAGGCGGAGAAAAGCGAAAGATCGAAGCGGCGGAGTTTTGTAGAGAGTGTCAAGGGGTTGCTGGCCGGGAAAAAGCCCGTGAAACAGGACCAGGCCCAGTAGTTTTACTATCATTACGAGTGGTCAATGAAAGGTTACAACTTTGAGATACGTAAGGTTGTTTGCTTAAACGGGTTGCGCAGGAAATTATATTAATACAATTTAATTAAATATAATTTTTTTTTACTACGCAGAACATATCCGAGCTTCTAGGATAGATTGTACATCGATTCGATGAATAGGCAAAATATTCTACTGTTCTTAAGGGCAGTGAAGATAGATTCTTTTGTAATTTTGGTTTTATGTGAACGAAATGTATGCATGTTGTGCTAGCCCAGCCTGGGTGTATTGCTGATATGGAGCAAGCGAGGGACTTATCAATACGCAAATCAAACTACAACTAGCATTGGGAGATCAGTTTAGACCACGCTAACAGGAAATGAGATTCATGTGAAGAGTTTCAACTAACGTAGTCATCTACAACAAAGGGGTATCTAGAATTCAAAGACGATTCGACAGCCTGAACGCCCCATCTAAGAAGAAACAAATGACTCTGGATGTTTTTAAGGCAGTCGGGGTTGAGGAGTGTCGGGAACTTCCCAAATATCGTTCAACGGCCCCTCAGCAGAAGGCTTCGTTTCGTGGGATTTCTGAGTCGAAAAACCAGGAATGGAAGGGTGAGCGTCCGCCTCCGCAGCCAAAGCCTGGTACATCCCCCCTGGACCCATGGTGGATTTTGGTGGTCCAAATACAATTGGTGACTTTGATGTAAATACGGGAAGGTCTTGCTTTGAACGTTTCGGAGTGGATCGCACATTTGTAGGATCCATAGTTGAATGATAGGACCCTTCAAATGGAGGCGGCAACATCTCGGGTACATTCTTAGAAGTTTCGAGTGATGAGCTATTCCCTAGTGCACTAACAGAAGACTCTGCAGTTGGAGCAGGTATTGGGTCTGAGTCTGGTGGAAGAAACGACGGTGGCATGTTTTGGGAAATGGGAACGTTCTCTTTGCCAAAAGAGTACTTGTTGCCGTCAGAATCCCTCTGAGCTTCTTGAACAAGATTTTCATTAGTACTAGCAGTCAGAACTGGCGGAATTGCTGGTTCTCGAGAATTAGTTGTTTCGAAAGGCACGCGCTCCGATAGAGAACTGTGCAGAGGCACAGCAGACTGAGTCTGTCCAGCTTCAGATATGCTTGGCAAGCCTACAGTAGCTGTAACACCGGATCCTGCTCCATGGTATTGAGCAGATTGCGTTGAGGGTGCATTTGCAAGCTTTTGAGAAACTGCAGCAGTAGTCTCAGCAACTTGTGGAAGATTTTCAGGAGCGGGCGAAGGTCTTGAAGCTTTCTTCGTAGTCTTCGAGCCTATTTGTGTTTTCCTTGGGGCTCTTGCTATTTTGACCTTTGCTTCACGAGCTTCTTGTTCTTCCTTAGACGGAACATTTAACTTGATGCTCATCTTCTTGACGCCTGACGTCAAGGTTTCAATTTCGCCAGATTTCGCCGTAGCAGTTTTAGAGCCTTGGGATGAGGATGAAGCTGTACGTGTCATCTGAGGCCTAGAAACAGGTGGCGGCTTCTTCGTAGCGCGAGACTTCGGCATAGGAGGAGGCTTCTCAACAGGAGCGGGCGCGCGATTGCTTGCGGCGGACGATGGACGAACAACCGATGATGACGATTGCCGCCGACGTTGATTTTCCGGCTGTGTTTGAGCTTGAGACGTCTCAGCGCCTTCTTCTGCGGTTGAAACAATTGTTGAGGCAACGCTAACACGACGACGTGGTGCTCTCGGCTTGTTTGTTGCGCCGTCGTCACTTGTCCCGTCTGGTCCACCAATTGTTGTTCGACGACTAGTTCTTGACGCTGGTCTTGAATCTGGTTCTATCGGCGCCTTACCTTTCCGTCCACGAAGCTGCATGCGCTTCCCCTCCTCGGCAGGTAGCGGCGGAGGAGGCGAGACCACTCCAGTAGTGGACTGTCGACTGCGGCGTACTTCGGTGGCTTTGGCATTAAGATCTTCAGGCTTGCAACTCCTCGTTTGACGGTCGGGGGTAAGGATCTTGGAGAGCTCGTGCGTGGCAGCGACCCAGCCGACATCTGGCGGCGGATTCTCTACAACGGGAACTCGCTGCGCAGCGGCAAGTGTGCCAGAAAGCGATCTCCGGGCAATCGGTACTACTTTGGCCACAAATGACTGAGTCGGTGTGGTGTAGGTAGGATTTACAGGGCCCTTGGGCTTTCTGGGAGGAGCAGGTGGTGGCGGGTTCACCATGTTTTCGAGTTCTTCCAGACTAGTCGGACTCCACCAGCTTGAATCCGACTTCAGGGGCTTTCGATTCTGAGTGTCTTCCTCAACTTCCAAAGCGCCCAAGCGTTGAACCATATCATAACTCAGTCCACTGGCAGGTTCCTCTTTCGTGGTTGACTCGGGCTCTTTAATCATACCACATATGTGGCTCAACACGCCACTAGTCAAAGCTCTATCGCTGTATCCACCCTCCAAAACGCTGATAACTCTCCCATTAACGCCGAGACCCTCTTCATCCGCTAAGCGATTGACATCGCGTGTAAATCGAGCATAAAAGTCCGTTGGTACATTTACTTTATGCCGCTGCATGCCCTGGCCCTCCCATTCACTGGCATCAAAACCAGCAGAGATGAAGATCGCGGCTCTAGGTTGTGGCGCGCTTGCCGAAGCTCTGAGACGATCTCTCTGGTTGTGAAGGAACACGCGCGTCTTGTCTAAAAGAGTTGAATAGCGTGTCTCGTAGAGATCCCAGAATTCTGCATTGGTCTTCCAAGGCTGAAGATGAACATTCCATATGGTTTGTCCATGAGCATTCTCAACACAGAGACTAGCATTTTTTATTTTGTCCGGGTCGCCGCTTTCGCAAGGATAAGAGTTGATATCATGGAGACTAAAGTATCCGATAGCCGTTCTTTTCGAAATGGCGGCGTTTTTAGGAAGATTGGCAACTCTACTATTATGTTCCCAGGTAATCTCCTGAGATCCATCGCCATGGTGCAGATCAAAATCGATGATGGCAGCGTGAGTGAGACCATGAACTACAGCAGCATGTGAGATGCCAACATGGACATTATTGAGCCAGCAAAATCCTGACGGGTAGCTATCCGAGCAATGATGGCCAGGAGGTCGGATAGCCACAAACGCGCGATTTGGTCCAGACGAATCAAATACCGCATCAACAGCATCCAACACACCCCCTAGCGCACCTTCAAGAGCGTTGAGTGATTCGTCACAAAGGTACAGATCCCCTTCATGCAGTGGAGGCCTCTCCTGGCTTGAGTCGTCGACAAACTGGCTCGGGCGGGCAAGCTCTTTGCCACCCATTGCTAGTTTTGCCTCTGCACCCTCGCACATCATTTTCAGTTCACTCATCCACTTCGCACCATGAACACTTGTTACAGGTGCAGATAGCAGCGGCACAAATCTGCTGCTTTTCTGAATTCGAAACGGTATAGACTCAGGCGAAGAGCCAGGATGGGGCATATACTGCGCCCCTGAATGGCGTCCACCAAGGCGTATGTATGCAGCAGAGATTCCAAGCACCGTAGCAAGTATGCGTTCTGGTCTTTCAACGATCATGCTGAGATTCGATTTTGTTGTCTTTGGTCGAGAATACCGGTGGCCATAGCAGGCATCATGTATTATTACTACCAAATCGGATTCAGGCTTCAACAGCTTGTGAGATTCGAGGTCCTTCAGGAGAAAATCGCGGGCAACAGAGGCTTCAGTGACCGGTGGAGGCGGAGGCTCCTCGACAGCGGTCTCAAGGGGCTTGTTGGCCATTCCTGACTGGCCAGCAAGTGCGTAGTTAGAACTTTGGCGACGTAGAGCAGGGGACCGCGGCGGGGTGGAAGTACCACCAGTGCCCTTTAGAGAACCCAGAGAGGTCTTTCTATTCAAGCTTGGAGTCGCTGATCTAGAGGAGAGAGAGTTCGCGGAGGGCGATCTTCGTAACTTGGCCGGTGATAGTGGTATAGTATCGGAAAGTGTTCTTTCGAGCTGGATAGGAACTGGCGAGGAAGGGGGCAGCTCAACCGCTGCGGCCGTTCCCAGAGACAGGCGTTTCATTGTTAAGGCGAGCGAAGCTGGGTCATTGTTTGTTGACTTTGGCGCAGGAAGAGACGAGTCTTTTGGCTTATCGTGGAGTCTTTCTTCGTCCATGGCGAGCGTGTTTCGATAAAGAGAGCATGTGGTGTTCAAGCGGAAGCTGCTGAATGTCTCGCAAGGGTGCAGCGCGACCAAAGTGGACGATGTTTTGTTTCTTTCGCGCAGGCGGCAACGGTGTGCTCCTTAAAGAAACCGGCCCTGTGATGATCTGCAAAACACTTGCGCAGGCAGACGGGCTAACGAGAAAGTTGATTAGGGCTGAAGTTTCAGGGGGCCCACTGGGGTCGCCGCGCGCGGGTGACGAGCGCCTAAATTTTTGGCTGCCATTGGGCTGGCACCAATGGAGATACTCTACATCGAATACTCTCAACCTACCTTTCTCTCTCCACACCTCTACCTGCTTCATAATCACAGTCTTTTTAATCACGTAGCAATTACCATGGACGCAACGCAGACTCCGCCTCCTCCTCCGCAATGGGCCATCGACATCTCGACTCCCATCCAACGGAGCAAGCTGGCAAATAGTGTTGTCGACCCACCGGGCTTCTCATCCGCGACATCCTCCAAGGTAAGCATCCACAGACTACCTTTCAGACACATACTAAGGCATTTGCAGAAAGCTGCATCTAAACAGACCGTCCGCAGAGCATCAACAGAAGAGATGGACACACTGAAGCTAAAGAAAGCGTGGGAGGTAGCCCTAGCTCCCGCAAAGTCTCTCCCAATGAACGCCATCATGATGTACATGTCCGGAAACACACTCCAGATTTTCAGTATCATGATGGTGTTCATGCTCTTCAAAAATCCGGTACAAGCCCTCCTCCAGACAAATAGCGCATTCAGCAGATTCGAGACCGATGGCACCAAGGGACAGTTCTTTTTAGTTAAAGTAACCTATGTCGCAATGAATCTAGTTGCGTTGTGTTTAGGAGTCTGGAAGGTCAACAGCATGGGCTTGTTACCGTCAGTAATGACCCTCCCGAGTCGCAGTATCTTCGCTCACTTCAGACAGAACGACGAGGTCGGATTGGTTGGCATGGGAGACTCCGAGGGTCCCTCTAGAGCACACGATCTTCGCTTTATAAATATACGAAATCTCAATGAAAAGATAATGAAAATACAACGCCGTTTAAGCCGACCCTTCGTTCTTCAGAAGGAATATTTCTATTTCAGAAGCCAAGCATCTGACCGCGTAATATCTCTGAGAAACTTGGTTTATACCATATGCCTAGTAGCGTTGTGCAGCTCTCACTACCTCCGTAACGTATCGAAAAGTTGCAGAACACAACTAGATCTAGGAGTAGATGTGGATAGCTCAAGACGCCGAAAAGGGGAAGTCACCGCCTTTTATAAATGCCTACATAATATTTATACATTCAGATAAGGCGCTCCCAGAAACTCTACACCTGAAGAAGTTATTGGTCTTCTCATACCAGTAAATGCACCACTATATTATGCCAGCTCCAGCTGACGTAACTGGTATTTCCATGTCTCAACTCCGTAGCCAGCAAATTCAATATCACAAAACGCCACGCTATGTAGTTGTGAACCTCGTTCACCCCATCCGTCAAGCCTCGATCAAATCCGGCACTGCCGGACCAACTCCTCGTAGCAAGACAACTGTGTTTCCGCTTGCCAATGCCTGTCCCACTTTTTCGCCGAAGTCCAGCAGCCTTCCACCTTCGACGTGGAACATACGTAGCTTCTCTCCTTCGCCACCGCCCCGGTTATTTACGTTCTCCACCTGCAGCCCTCTTGCGGCTTCATCCAGCATTCTCCCCACGCTCCAATCGCCGCTATAGAAAAAGTCCCCTTTAGGTAGTTTGGCAGTAGTTGTAGCCGCCTCGGCCTCCACATGCAAATATACCCTCTTGTCTGCAGGCACCTTCTGGTCGCCCTTGGCCGTCTTCTTGAGGTTGTTGACGGCAAGCATGCGCGCGGCTGCGCTGCTCTGCTTGGGTACAGGCTTGACGCTGGAGGCCTTCTCCTTCCCCCAGGCGCGAAGCTTCGCCAGCGCCCCCTGCGCCCGTTGCGCCTGCGTGGCCGCGAACAAGCCTGCCGGCCTCGCACCCAGCGGCGTCAGGGTCGCGCAGGCGTGGTCGTCCTTGAATCGGTGCTTGAGGCAGTACGTGCGGTTGCAGGTCTCGCACTGCACGCCGATGTTGGTTGTCGTGTTGACGAAGGTCTTGCACTGAGGCTGCGAGCACTGCGAGGCCGTCGCGAGTGTCGGCTTCTGGGTCGTCGGCGCAGCGGTGGCATTGGCAGCACGCCTTTTGGCTGCCCACGCCCCGGCCTGTGGGCAGGCGTGTGCAGTCTCGGTTCGGTGGTCGAGGCAGTAAGTGTGGTTACAGGATTGGCACTTGAAGGGAAGGAAGTCGAGCTGATTGCAGTAAGTGTAGTGGCAATGGGCACCAATGGCATGAAGGTCTTTCTCGTCGAGCATGGTGTAGGATTCTCCGTCAGGCGGAGGAGGGGCTTCGGACGACGACGAAGAAGCCATATTGAGCCTGAAGGTTTATATCTGCTGATATAGCTGGCAAAATAACAGTGAGATTCGGAGGGAAGGCAGTAAAAGCTGCGTCAGCAGGCGGACCGCGACGGTCTCGTGGCGTAACGTGCGTTGTGCTGTAAGGACTTATTCATTTGATAATCAGGCAGAGGCTGGTGATGCGGCTCCGCCGAGAAGTTACTGGAAATGTCCCCACATCCGATAAGTCAGCGCCAAGACTTACAGAGGTGTCAATAACAACATCTCAGGTACGTGGTGGCTGCTTTTCACCCTGAGGCCCTGTTGCGTCCTGATATGCGAGTGTTTGTGTTCGTCGAGAGATGAAAGAAAATGGAAGACAAAGGAACCATTTTCGATGGCGAAATCTCCTCTCTGGACTGCAGATCAGACGCATACCTCTAGTGATAGCTGCTCCGTATGACGAGTTGATTCCAGCTGGAGTTGTAGGGCCGGCAAGAACTTCAAAGAAAAGGCAAAGCCTACAAATATTTACCGGTCTGCACTTAATTTAAATCTGTAGAGTTCTAGCATGATTTGTTGTATCTGGATTCGGCGAATTGCACTCTGTGAAACATCAATCTGTGATAAATTACCTAACAGAGATATATTTATTAGCTTCGCGCCCCCTCGTACAGTAGGTGAGTAGGTACCTAGTAGGAAGTTATGAGGTTAGTTAAAGGCCACACACACGATTGGGTTTGGAACAGTGAGCAGGAGAGATAATCAACACCACCCATTCTATTAGAAAGGAGCAAGAGGTCACGACATATGACTTCCAGGCTACTTCGAGGGAACATGTACCCAGACTGATTTACTTCGACTTGGGGGTAACTCGACAATAATACCGTATAACACTCAAGGGTACTAACCCTAATTGAGTTAATATCAACGTCAGACTTGCCAGCGGCTCACAGAGCTTCCGTTTCTCAATTACCAACCGACCTAAACTTAGAACCATCCCTTAACGATGCCAGATAAACCAAACCATAGCCAAGTATAGTTTGTTCTCGCGATGAGTTGATCACGGCCTGGAGCCGCGCATTTCCAAACCCTCGCTATGTCGCAGAGAGACGAGACCAATTTCACGTCTTCAAGCTCGCGTTAGTTCCGGCAGGGCCGTTTGCTACCGCCAGCACCCGCGCTCACACATTCTATTAGATCGTCTCCCTACGGTATCCGCAGCTACCGCATTACAGGCTTTATCTAAGCCGGAGAACCGATATATCTCTACGGGTCTTTCGCGTCTCGATGAGATTCTTGGCGGCGGAGGGGAGATGGCGGGAGGGCTGGTTCGGGGCCAGGTGTTTGAAGCGTATGGACCTCCTGGCGTGGGGAAGACTTCCATGGGGTAAGTGAAAGTTAAGAGTCACCTACTATGCACCAAAGGATCATGCAGTAAACGTGTCTTTGCGTGTTTTGTTTTAATAGTTCGGGGACAGGGGGCCTAACGCAGCCAATCGTCCCCAATTTCTCCTCCTCTTCTAATTCTGTTGGAAGACATAATGCTTACAATTACTGTAGGATGCAGGCTGCAGCGAATACTCTGCACGGGGGTGATTCAGTAGTATGGATAGGTCAAAAGAAAACTGCACCGGCCCATGTCCGCTCACCCCCACGCTGATTCGTGACTCCAGACACGGCACATCCGGTAGTATGGCATCGACTATCTAGCATAGTCTCCGGCTACAAACAGTTCGAAGCCCAGGATCCACCGTCATCCCCGCCAGAGATAAGGTCGACGGAGGTTCTCCTAAGCAACCTCCACCACTACACGGCGCCCACGCTGCCCCATGTCCTCGCCCTCCTAGGCCATCCTGCGCCCTCGTTCCCGCCTCCAAATACGGGCCTTGTAGTGATTGATAACATCTCCAGCATATTTGCAACGGCCTTCCCGCGGGCTATTGAGGGCTTAGATAGCAGTGGCAACGGTGCTAGTAACAAAAGCGCCCCCCGAGATTTAAGGCCTGAAGCCCTACAGTGGGCAAGCGGTAGGCGGTGGGCAGTGATGGCCGACTTTACGGCGCGGATGAGCAAGTTTGCCAGCGTGCACCGGGCGGCAATACTGATGCTAAGTCAGACGAGCACCAAAGTCAACACGGAGTACGGGGCGTTGCTGCGGCCGGCGCTGTCGACAAAGGGCTGGCTCGAAAACGTGAACACGCGGGTGGTGGTCTTCCGCGACTTCTTGCCCGCAGCAGACGCGGCGGAGGCCAGAGCTGGTGGCCGCGCCTTGGATGACGGGGCTAACGTTAGGTTTGTCGGAATCGTCAAGCATGCAGGCGTCGTGACCGACATTCTCGACAAAACGGTGCCTTTCATAGTGACCGAGGTAAGACCAAACCTGTCATATCTTCTCTCTACCAACTTGGCCTTCTGCCCACCCTCAAGTTAGGCCAACCCACACGTGCATTAACGGTGGATGCCATAAACTCGCCTCGATCGTCTTCGTAATGATCATCGTTCCGGGGCTTTCCCTTCCGTGGGACTACGAGCAAAGCCATGACAGTAAGCTTCCTGTAACACGAGTTTCAGATTTGCTGATCGGTGCTGTATTGCTTTCTCTACCGCAGACCGGTCTGCGGCAGATAGAGCTCCCAGCGCGAGATTCCGACCGAGGGGAAGAGTCGGTCGCGCTTCCCATATTGCCACCTCCGTCACGTACCCAGCTGCCAAAGAGAAAGCACGAAGAGATTGCTGATAGCGAAGGAGAAGAAGAGGAGCTGCGCTCGGACGACTTTGCATGGATCGAGGATGACCCTCTGGTTCTGATAGGGGAGCAAGAGGAGAAGCAAGACGAAGAGAAGGATGCTGTCAAGAACAGTAGAGACGGGGGTCTTGGGTGAAGGGTAGCTTTAGAGTTTTGATACTGAGGCTCTCTCTTCGCGTCGACGACCCTTTCTTTTCAGACCTTATCATACCACCCTCTGTCCGTTAGCGGACCGGTGATTCGGGTCCTACAGAGGGGTTCGTGCGCCGCGGAGAGCTATCTGGCGACTCGAGAAAGTACATCAGGGAGGACGCTGGGTCGTTGGGCTCTGATGATCCGGAGCACGGAGTGTGGGGGAGGAGACATTAGACTCCGTCTTCAGACTACGATCATCCCTGCTAAAAGCCCCAGCGGTCGATAATGAGCATACGCAGTCTAAACTTCACCGCTCCCAGGAGGACGGAACGATTGGGATTTGCAAAGGAGGCTCAAGAGTGAAACATAGAGCTGCCCTAAAGCGGTGGTGTTTGGGATCTGGGTGGTAGTATATTTGGGGGTTCGGATCTAAGAAGCTCTAAGTAAAGGACTAAGTGCACGTGAGAGAACCAGAGAGAGCCTGGAGGTGGTAATACTAAATGATACCAGTGAACTTCTCGTCCAGCTTATTGTAGTTGATCAAAGCAGCGTTTTCGAGCTGGGCCGGGATACTGGGCCAGTTTCCTTCACACCCGCCGCCCCCCCTTTGTCCTTCTATCAATTTGTACTTGTCAGTTTCATCATGAGTTTGTGCCTATAGAAGGGGATCACGGTTGGAGATCTTTTCACCACACACTCATTGCACAAACGCAACTGCAGGCCCTGTATTCTTGCATGGCATACTTGCCAAGTGTTTATCTTGATGCTATCTGGGTTCCATGCAACAACAGCTGAAGATCAGGTCTAGACCAGGCCTGGTCGGCCAATCCCGTCTAGCCATAGAAGGCGAGAAGCAATAATGGTAGCAACAGCCCCGACAATTACTGTGTGGAGGAAGTCGGTGCTAAGCTGGCTACGCCGAGTAAAAATAACAAGCATGGAGGAGGGAGGGAGGGAGGAAGGAAGGAAGGAAGGAAGGAAGGGAGGAAGGGAGGAAGGAGGAAAGAGGAGGTACCCAAGCGAACAGGTACGGAATAATACGAGTACAAGCCATCGTCCTCCTGTCCTCCTGTCCTCCCACCGTGCCACCCACTTGATAAGTTGATAGCAACACCAACCTTAACAACACGCCGCTGTCTTCCTCATCCTCATCCTCCAGCGACGCCACAATGCAGGCTTATCTCTACTTCCCCACACCTTCATCTGTGCCACTATCACTATCTCTATCGCTTCAAAGCTGTTGTTCTGGGCCATGAAATAACATGCGCGCTCTCTTTGCTTTCCCCGCAAAACGCTAACACACACATGCGCACGCTTTATCCAATTGTTATCCTCTCTGTGGCCTCTGCATCTCATCATCCGAGCCCAGACTGCGGTGTGGCGTTGGTGCAGAGATAGCTAAGATAGCAATGCGGGGGGGAGAGGGAAGAGGTGTTGGTGGAGATAAGGCTTGTTGGGTGTACTCGTACTCTACTGTGTATGTGCTCGTGTTGTTCTACACTAAGCGGATGAGGAGATACTGTACTCGTGCATCTAACACATTACACAGTAGGAGGCATGTATATACCCACCTAGGTACTTTCTTGATTCCACCATGTTGTCGTCGTCGTTGTCGTTGTCTCTACATAGTACCTAGGTACATGGTACCTTATTGGACTCGGTACAGGGACAATTCCGGAACCCTTGTTTCCCCCCCCCTTCTTCATCCTTATCTCGGGTTTTCTCTTTCTCCACGCCAACAACAAAATGACTTTATGTGCTTATCTGGGGAGGAGCATGCTCTGGAGGTGTGTCCGCTGGCAGGCCATCCCTTGATCTGCTCGGTTTGATTCCGGTTTGGTAGCGCCATTTCGCTTTTGTCTTTTTTGTGGGGAAAGGATTATTGTTTGCCACATACCAGTCTCGAAGATCGATCGGCTATTATGGCCCCAAAATCTGCCCTTCTCGCCTTAATTCTAGGCATGTCTTCGAAACTTTCTCTTATAGTACGAGGGATGATGCGGTGATAACACCAACTCGGACCACCCGTCGAAGATCTCCGATTTCAACCGAAGTTGACCACGTCTACGGGGTGTATGTTCCCTTTCTTTTAAAATTGAAAACATTAGTATTGACACATAGATTGAAAGCCAGGGGAAGCACCAGGGGGAGGTGCCACGAGACATGGGCTGGCCTGAGATGGAGCTTCACTATGTGACCATCTACCCACCCACCTAAGTGACCTAAGTGACCTAAGTGACCTAACCCACCTACCCCACACGCCAAACCCCACACCGCCCTACCATCGTCCCTCTAACTTACCCCACAACTCGACCCGCCACGATCTGCTGTTCGACACACGCACACGCACACGCACACGCACACACACTCTCTCACACGTAAAGGGTACGAGTACGCAAAAGCTTAACAGGAGAGGTGGGGTAGGGGAATAATGACGGTGGGGGTTGGTGAAGGCATGAAAAGCTTTGGCATCTATCTGGGTGGGGAACTACCGTGGGGGGAGGGGGTGAACAGAGATCTCTGGGTATCGTTTTTTAAGATTGTGAGTAGAATAATATCCCTTTCTTTCTCTCCAGACTCCCCCTCCAGTTGCTAGTTGCCAGTTGTCCCCCGTGCTTCGACCGGGGAGGGTTTTGAACTTCTTTTTGCTAATCGCCTTATCTAATAATGCCCGCTAACATCTGGTGCCGAGATTCTTTCGTTCCTGAATCATATGACACGTAACAAAAGTGCAAAAGATCATTTGTTAGGAGCAGGCAGTTCCTGGGAGATTCCGTCGTACGTACTACTTGTTGTTCCGACCGTTGGGCTTCCGCGATCGGGGGGAGGAGTAAGCTTGCGTGTCTTGTCGACCGTTCTCTTTTCGTTCATGATAGTGGCAAGAGCACTACTATGTAAGTGACTATGACATAAGACGGAGCGAGCTAGAGTTAGAAGTTGAGTAATACAGTCAATCGCTCAGTCGTAGCGGCGTCTTGGCCGTGGGAATTTATGTGATATACCTAGGTAGGTACCTGGGTAGGTACTCGTACATGTTCGTGGCGTCATACCTACAAAATATGACGGTGCTTATTTATTATCCGAGATCGAAAAAATAAAAAATAAAAAAACGAAACCCGAAGATTATCTACATGACTGAAAAGCGTATCACAGTAGCACCTGAGGTAAAACCCAATCCTCCCCTACCGCAGCTCACGTAAGATGCGATAAGTCAGCCAAAGGCCCAAAGTGTATTCCGGAATCCGGAGGGAAGTAAGTATTTACTATTATGTCAGGGGGAAAAGAACAAGAGAAAAGAAAAAGAAAATAAGGAGGCTCTTTGCAGGCGGTCAGACTGCAAGGAAGCCAAAGTCCTTCTTTCTACTTTGGTTTTCTTATTTCTCGTGCTTTATCCCACCCCCGAAATCCAGCTCGGGAAAGGGAAGGGGAAGGAAGGGGAAGAGGGACAATAAAGAAAGAAACAAGGTCCAGTATGAAGTCTTCTGTATAGCTGCCATGGTTTCCCTAGCCAGGTCCCTTGTGTCACACAGACAGAGCGGGCCTTGAAGAGAGAGAGATCTGGGATCTGGGTCAGAGCCACCAACTTCAGCTCTCGCTTTGGCATCCGCACAACCAAACCAATATCATTAGTATCAGTATTAGTATTAGTATTATTACCCTAATGCCGAAGCAAGTTGTTTCCCCACGTATAATCCGTACCTAGGTATCTACCTAGGATAGGTACTCGCCTCCCTACCTACCTAGGAAGGTACGAGTAAGTACCTGTACTGTGCAAAGTACACAAAGTACAATCATTTACCCGCCCGCTGCCCGTAGATACTCTACGCTCACTTTGTTGCAAGGCAGGCAGGCAGGAAGACGAAGAGGCTACGGCGGCCGTGAAGCTCCGCGTTCCTCACCGCCGCCGCCTCTACCCGTCCCCGAGCGCCTTTTGCCGCCGAGGAGCCTGGTAATAACAATAAACAAAAAAATGGAGAAAAACTGAGGCTGAGAGATTTACTCTACTGAAACACAGAAGAGCCTGATTGAGTGGGTTGGTGGCTGACTTCCCTTCCCTCCCCCCACCCCCTGGCCCGCTACGGTGAGCTGAGTCGTTTGATTGTCTGTGTGTACGGGAGAAAGAGAGAGAGTGTGTGTCCATCAAAGGGTCCTTTGTCTCCCCTTGCTCTCTCTCTCTCCCTGGATCGGATGGTACGAGCACCGTCGAGGTAGGTAGGTGCTTTG
Organism: Erythroxylum anguifugum; assembly: GCA_027478595.1. Lineage (NCBI taxonomy): Eukaryota > Viridiplantae > Streptophyta > Magnoliopsida > Malpighiales > Erythroxylaceae > Erythroxylum > Erythroxylum anguifugum. The sequence continues at coordinate 18,695 of JANIPN010111307.1, forward strand.
TTTGTGCTTCGTCCTACGGTACACAAAAACACACGAGTGTGGGGTAAAAACGGACGGATGAATGAATGAATGATGAATGAATGCATGAGTGTGTTGTGTGTCAGAAAATCATCCTCGCCCCTTTTTTGTGCTGCCGTGGTACACGAGACTTCCCCACTAAGGGGGGTTCCCTGACGCGGC